>JAIUJM010000022.1:0-36417 GCA_026262225.1 Inosperma sp. D86
TCCGAAGGGAACTTGAATTGGAAGATTAACTCTGCTTTTGCTCTATCTGTATCGCATGTTTTTTCTTCTCGATATGTCCTGTGGAATATTAAGTCTTGGAAATTGTTGTAAATGAAATCAAATACTGTTATACGAAGCCTCAGCTTGGCTTATGGCGTCTAGACTCCCCGCTTAATCTTCGAGCCCTACGCCTCGGGGTGCAGCTGGTTTACCTGGCTCCGATCTTCAATGTGATCGATCGAGCCTGTTTGGGCCCCATTTTGTTGTAGACTTTACTTCAGGTTTAGTCGTCGCCGCCGCACCCCCATAAGAAATGGAATAGACATGGCAAACATGCCTCAGAAGAAGCTTCATTAAAACTGAAGACTGAACGCAAATGCCGATATATTTCACGATTCGCCATGAGCCTTGTCTGCTCCACTAGGAAGTTTTTGTTTCCTTGCGCGAACACATGTGGATTGTGAAGTTTATTGGCCTCAAATTGCCGTATTCGACCCCTCGTGTTTGACTTTAAATTACTTGAAAGAAATGGCGTGGTGCTAACTTTTGTTATAGCGTGGAAGTCTCTTAGATTGAAGCGTAGACTCCTTGCAGTGTTCTCATGGAATGATCAAAGTCTTTCGCCGCTCGCTATCCTCAGTCTCCGAGCACCCCGATGATAGCTTCAAGTCTTCGACGTTTGAATACACAAATTGTTTCAAAATTTCAGCATCACATAACCCTATCGACATGCAAATTGCAGGCAGAAAGTCAAATCCGTTGTCCGTACCTATCCACATTGGTAAGTCCGTCCTGGGCGGAGAGAAACAGATGTTAGATTGGAAGTCATTACATTACCCTGGTTGCAATCTGGAAACCTCCGAACGGACTTGGTCGCTTTTACGACGCCAATGCCTGTATTAATCCTAATAACCCCGGTTGATATCTCATTCATCATCCATTCGGAAGGTAAAATTCTAGATCTTGGAAATACTAGAGCCCACTGTCAAAGATTCACCCACATACAGTCTATACCATATCAGTTATGGATGTCGTCAGCGAGCGATAACCCATGCTCCGGGGAGTAGACAACTGTTAAGATAGACGGAGATTCCCTGATGGCGTCGGAAAGTCATCGGGACAGGGTCGATGGACCACATATGGCGAGGACCCGGCGAAAACACCCACTATGGTCTGGGAAATATTTGACACCTCTTCTGAACCAACCGTTAACAAAAAGCAATCGGGATCGAAATGATGTACAACGCACAAAACGCCCATAACAAGCAAATCGTGATTCATGAAAGAAATGTCGTCAAACATAACAACCATCACCGTTAATGGGCGGTGAGCGTTGGAATTATGGATGGCGATATGGAGAAGTTCGAAGGCTTCGTGTTATCATCGTGATACTAAATAGAGTAGTAGGAGTTGAGTAGGAGTTCTATCTTGTGACATACTATATCTGGTGAAAACAGCCCGTGAGAAATCAATGGATTATCATAAGCGGGGTTATTTGACCTTCAGCGTACATCATAGTGTTTTTCTTGGTGCTTTTTAATGTGTTGTGTTCCCCCTTTTGTTCTTATTGACTCTCGGATTTACGCTTACTCCAGACCTTAGTCTTTGACGCTAGGAGCTTAGTCTTATGCAACAATTTCTTTCATAGTATTAGTAAATGTGGAAACCCTGCTATTCCCTTGGTGCGAGTGGACTACCCGAACAAATCTCAAAGTCTTTGATTGTGGAGACATTGGAAACGTGCTCCCAGTCCCACAGGTGACCTTTCTTTCCGCAGATTTACATACAGTCTCCTCCTGTCTCTTCATCTACCTACTTGGGTTCTGTGGTTATTTCTTCGTTTACAAGAATAATTGATACCACACGAGGTTCAGGTTGGACTTCTTACATATACTATTATATTGTACATCTGTGGGTCTTATAAATAAATTCGTCTTCTTTGTACTATATCTGCCTGTCCTTGTATATGCTTATGTATATTGTACGTGTAATGACCATGCGACGAAAAAGGCGGGTGGAAAGAGAAAGGAAAAGTTGGGGAGATGGGTTTGGGGATGGAGAAATGCCACATGTCTAGTAGTAGTGATACAGAATAACATAGCAGAGGGGAGGAGGGGGGAAATGGAACGAATTTAATAAATAGCATGAATGTTGGCCATTCATCGCTTTCTTCTTTGGCTAACCAATCACATTTTATCTTGCAAACTCATTGCTTTAACACTCGCTTCAACCCTCAGTGGACTGCCGCCAATCGCAACCCCATTAGCAACCACTATCCCATTTCCACCTCCGCCAGTACCACCCCTTTGTCGTCTTCCAAGCAGTGTAGCGTTGTGCATATCAAGTTCAAACGCTCCAGTGCCTCCATCCCTTCGGCGCCGACCACCACCAGTGTTAACATTGCGATTGGGTGGTTTATCTTTTTCTCTTTCTCTCGGCTGATGCTGGTGGTGACGATGTCTGAGTGTTGACGCTGGCACGACACCAGGTCCAGGTGTATGTCCAGCATTCCCAGCCACCACAAAATCTTCTCCGTCCTCAACATTTTCTTCCTCGTCTTCCTCTTCGTCATCTTCATTCAACCCCGCCAGAAATCCTCTAGGCCCGCCGCCTCCCCTTCTTCCACCGTACTTCCGCCTCCTTGCACCTTCCTCTTCCATTCGATGGACAGCATACGTAACATCGAACGCTTCCTTAAGTGCATTAATTCCTGGGCTCCTTCCTTGTTGAAGAATTTCAGTCCCCATGCCACCAATTCCACCCAGTCCACCAACACCCGCAGTGGCCACAACATGCCCACGGAGTAATGGGGAGTCGAGAGGGCGCATTTCCACAATGTGAGGGTACATGTATGGCGTTGGAGGGGGTGGCGGAGCAGGTGCAGCATTGCACCACGGGTGAGCGAGGAATTCGTCAATGGTATATCGCTGGACCGGATCCACACACAACAGATGAGTTATTAGATCTTTGACTAGAGTGAAGAGCATTAGTAGGATCTTTTAGTTTATAAAAAATGTAAACCGACCCGAAATGCTAATATCATCCCACCAAGGACTCAAAAACGTATATTCGCCCTTCGCCACCTTGTCTGTCAACACCTGAATACTCTCATCATAAAAGGGGGGGAATCCACACAAAATCGTATAAAGCACACATCCCAACGCCCACATGTCCACACTCTTACTGTACCTCTCGTCCTTCACAATTTCAGGTGCTGTATACCCCACTGTCCCACAAGGCGTCATGGTCTCTTCATTCCACACGACCTTCGAAAGCCCAAAGTCCGCAATCTTAACGCGGCCGATCCCGCCACCGCCTACGCCTGGTATGAACTCGCCTTCATCTTCCTTATCTTCGTCATAGGGCCGTTTTATAAGGTTTCTGGAAGGCCTGATTTCTATGCGTTCAAAAAGCAGGTTCTCA
The DNA here is from genome assembly GCA_026262225.1 of Inosperma sp. D86. NCBI lineage: Eukaryota > Fungi > Basidiomycota > Agaricomycetes > Agaricales > Inocybaceae > Inosperma > Inosperma sp. D86. The sequence continues at coordinate 3,424 of JAIUJM010000022.1, forward strand.
GGTTTGATATCGCGGTGGACGACACCACGTTCTTCGTGAAGGTAACGGATACCTTCTGCGACTTGGAGAATTACATGACGAGAGAGATTTTCGCTAAAGTAGGTTAGTTTGACGATTTGGTGGAAGAGTTCGCCGCCTCCCATTACTGTTCCAGGATTGAAAATTATGTTGGGTAGGACACGAAGAAGGAAGGGAGACATACATTCCAATACGAGGAAGTAGTGTTCTGGTGATTCCGAGAAGGCGAACAGCTTTATGATGGAGGGATGGGACGTTCCTCTCATTATTTGGACCTCTGAAAACACCATATGAGATGGCAATTCAGAGGCAAAATAAAGGAAAGACCTTTCAAGATATTAGAACGCTAGATGAAGGAGCAAAAAAATATCAGAAAGACCGACGATAATGGTGATAGAGGATTTAAGAAGAAAATAGAAAAAAGAAAAGCACCTCTGTGACGCGTGGCTTTTTCTTGAACAGTGGGTTCAAGTGCTTTTCGCCGGCCTATCGATACACCAAGCGAGTAGGGGACCACGGGCAGGAAGAGGGCGATATGATGCGAAGTAGCGATTGCAAGTCAGTGTGCTGGTAGAGTGAGGAGATAAGGGTGGAGCCAGAAAGGCCTACCTGTGAGGCAGTTAATTCGTATTTGCGGACTACTTTGACTGTGCAATTATAATCAGCGATCATGACCCGAAAGAAAATGAGGAAGAGGTACCAGCGACGCGTCGTCCAGTCGATGTCTCGGTTGCCTTGTAGACACTGGAGAATGCACCACTGCCCAAACGTATCATCTTGATCAGCAACGACGCCTAAAATTACAAAACCCCAGATAAGACTCACTCGCCCATCTTGAGGTGGAGGTGATAATCCTCTAATCCGGAATAATTGGGCATCCTCTCCTTTGCCTTTCGCTCCTCCTGGACAATAGATTCGACGACGATCTCCCTTTGAGCTCTATCTCTACCACGATCGGCTGCATGGTGACGTAAGCCACGTGAGTGAGCAGCGTTGTCGACGGCGGCTTCGTGGTGAGCTGTAGTTGGTGTCGTTGTCGGGGGCGGGTGTTCCCCGTTTAGGGCCTGTGGCTGTCCGGTGTCAATGTTGTGGTCTCTGTGGTGCTTTCCATGTCTTATAAGGTCTACGATGTAAGCGACGATGAGCAGGAGTACATGAAGAAGAAAAAGGGAAAACGCACTCTTGAACGCTTCGACGACGGCGACCCCGTGTGGCATCGTTATTTTTGAACCTTTTAGGTGCGATTCAACAGCAGTCGTTTAATGAGAAACCCTGGCTGCCGATGACCTCATATGATGACGTAGTCACACTCCAATGCCTTAGTTCTCACGCCCCTTCTGAATCATCTCCTTTGACATGAGTGGACTCGCTGACGAACTTCTAGCCGATTTAGAGAACGAGGAACTGTCCAGGAAGCGAAAAGCAGAGGACGATGTCTCTGACGATGGCAGAGATGTCCAGGCAGACGAGGACAATGACAATGAAGAGAATCCAGACGAACACGAGAACAAGGGGATCGAAATTGGCAGCCTTGTGCTCGAAGGAGGCGTGAAACCTGCGGATGAGCTCGATGCAGAGGACGTTCAGCGCATGGAGTTGGGTGCCATCGAGGACGTCACAAAGATCGCGAAACTTGAAGGCAGCAAGCGTATGAATGACATCCTCAAGGTAGTGTCATTGTCCGCTCGTTCTGTTGTTCATTTAACCCACCAATCCCACAGGAAATCGAAAAATACCAATCAAACGCAACACAAACCAACCACGCCCTCACCTACTTAAATCCTGAATACACATTAATTGTCCAATCTAACAACCTCTCTGTCGATGTCGACAACGAAATTCTTGTGGTCCACAAATTCATCCGAGACCACTATTCTTCCCGTTTTCCAGAGCTCGAGCAGCTTGTCTCGGATCCCTCTATGTACATTCGTTCAGTACGTGCCCTCGCTAACAACGAAGACTTCACCAAAGTCAACCTGAGTGGCATTCTACCATCAGCAATTATTATGAGCGTTTTGATTACAGCCACGACCACCCACGGGACTGTGCTAGAGGAGAAGAAGTGGGCAGCTGTGCAGAGAGCTTGTGACCTCGCAGATAGGCTGGAGGAAGCAAGAAAAAAGGTCCGTATGCGTCCTTCTAGTCTTCGTTTAGAGTTGACTTGTAGCATGTTCAGATATTCATGTACGTCAGTTCACGAATGAACGTTCTCGCTCCCAATCTATCTGCCATAGTGGGAACAACAACAGCCGCAAAACTTCTTGGTGTAGCAGGTGGGCTTGCTGCGCTCGCAAAGATGCCTTCATGTAACGTCCACGTAATTGTTTCTTTTATGAAAATTTCCCTACCTAAAACCGCATATATCCACAGCTACTCGGTGCCCAAAGGAAAATAACAGCGGGATTCTCAACAGCAACTCAAAAAAGACACACAGGATTCATCTTCCAATCTCCCTTGGTCACGCAGACACCTTCTGAATACCAACTCAAAGTCCAGCGGACCGTGGGTGCTAAATGTGTCTTGGCCGCACGGATGGATCTAGAAAGGGCAAGGAGGGACGGTGAGTCATTTGTTCAAGGTACGGTTCGGAACTTATGGTCAAGCAGGTTCCTATGGCGAGAGCCTCCGTGACAAAATCGAAAAACACATTGACAGACTAACAGCCCCTCCACCCTCCAAGATCGTTAAGGCTCTCCCTATTCCAGGAGATGGACCCAAAAAACGTCGCGGTGGAAAACGGTGTGTCGTTTCGTTTTTGATCCACGAGTTTCGTCAAACTTACAAATTCATCCTCAGTGCCCGTAAAACCAAGGAGGCCTACGCTCAATCCGAACTGTCCAAGCTCCAAAACCGCATGGTATTCGGTGAAGCAGAAGAAGAGATTGGTGCATTTGACCAAACGAAAGGATTAGGAATGATGTCTTCCTCGTCTGCTTCGCTTTCGTCTGCCCTGGGAGGAAAGATACGAGCTGGAGTTGCGGACGCGAAGACGAGGGCAAAGATGTCCAAGGCGAATAAGCTAAGGACTGCAGCAATTACGAGGAGTGCGATGAATGCTCAGGAGGGAACCGCTGGAACGACGACGAGTTTGAGCGTCACGCCAGCTCAGGGTGGGCTTCGTTATTTTTCTCTCTTTTGCTTTGAGCGTTGATGAACGCTTTGTATATAGGCTTCGAATTGACAAATAGAGCTGCAGCGTTGCAGCGCGTTAAGGAGGCCAACGAACGATGGTTTGCTGGTGGAACCTTTTCCTTCGTTGGGCGGAAGGGAGATCAGGGCTCTTAGATTTGATTTGTTTTTGGTTTTCTGCCATTAGTTATGTTATTGGCTTATTTTACGTTGAACGATGTAATGCCACCCAAGGTTGACATGACCTACTAAGTCGAATTGAAAGTAACAACGTAACAGATCGCAAATAATAATGATGAGGTGCTAAAGTGGAAGTATTCAAGTAATCTCATCAAAATGTAAGGATAACGCCATATGTTGCAACTGAACGACAAAACGAGAGAAGAAAGCATACAAGAAATAACTGAGCCAAGTTGTTAAACTTGAGTTGCCGTCTCGCTCGACGTTGCTGGCTGGGAAACATCGATTTTTGGGTTAGTAGTGCTGTGTGGTGAGTCAGCAAGGCTTGCACGTTTGGAGCGGTAATCCCGAATCGCCGATCGGATGGCATCTTCTGCTAACACTAAAACAAAGAGGGGCAGTCAGTAAGTGCTTTGGCAGGGTAGGTGCCCAAGAAGATGAGCGGAAGACGAAGTTGTCACCAACGACGACACTCACTGGAACAATGCAGCTTGACTGGGGGTAAGCATAACTCCTTCGCAATCTCAGTATTCTTGATCTTTCCTGCTTCTTCGAGAGAAAGTCCCTTTACCCTTTCGGTCATGTAGCTGGACGAGGCAATAGCCGAGCCACAGCCAAAAGTTTTGAATTTGACATCAGAAATAACGCCATTCTCGTCTACGCGGATTTGGAGTTTCATTACGTCTCCGCAGCTATTGGGAGCGTTAGTGATACGATGAGGGCGTGAGGTGAAGGCAAGGTAGCGACAGTGAGAACTTACGCAGGCGCACCAACAAGACCTGTTCCTACATCTATGTCGTTCTTAGGGAGCGAACCGACCTATTCGATAGTAGAAAGGACGAAGTTGAGTTATCAGATAAGCCCATTGTGGATAGGAATGGCTGACATTTCTCGGCTTCTCATAGTGAGATATAACTTTTTCGTGGTAGCTTCTCACTTGAACGGCTGCTCCTGAACGGAGGAGCGGGTTAGAATTGACGAAAGATTTTGTCAGAGCAGTGGAACGAAACATCGACATGGTCGTTTTGAACATCGATTCCGGTGTGACGAACAAGCATAAAGTCACATAGCGGCATGACGTCACAGCCGACTGGGAGTCGTTGCCAAACATTTGCAAACACGCTTCTCCCTTTCAGAATCAAAACGCCATGTCGCGCTCCGACACTCTCCCAACAACAGCTCGCTCCATCGCCCTTCTCCTCTCTTCTGCACCTTCAGTTCAAGACGCACACCCCGCAGTCCTCCATCAACTCTTGGAATTTGCGCATAGATACACAACTCAAGTGTTGACTGATGCAAGCATCTACGCCGAACATGCAGGGAGAGGTGGTAAGATAGAACAGGAAGACGTGACGTTGGCTGTTCAAGCGCGAGTAGGATGGGAGTTTGGAGGGAGAGTGCCAAAGGAGGTGCGTTGCTTCTGTATATTTGATTTATATTTGTTAACTAGATCATCCTATTGAATAGTACGTCCTATCATTAGCAACTGAAGTGAATTCTGCTCCTCTCCCCCCTGTTCCTGAAGTCTTTGGCGTCCGTCTACCTCCCAATGCAGAATGTCTAACTGCTGTAGACTTCGATCTAATCCCGCACAAACCACCACCAGGAACCAAACTCTATGACGAAGAGATAGAGGAAATCGAGGAGTCTGAAGAGTCCGAAGAGGAGGAGGAAGAGGACGCCGACATGGAACCTGCTATTGGGGCTAAACAACCTACACCCGAACGGCCTGTAAGAGAAGAAGCGCCGTTCCCTATCAGTGCATTCGCTGCTCCATCTGATATGGACATAATAGGTCCTAGTGCAACGAGGATGGAGACAGAGGAAGGCAGCGAGGCTGCTGAGGAGGAAGATGGGTTATTCGCTGGTGGGGATGACGAGGAAGAAGAAAGCGATGCGATGGAGGAAGTATCAACTACTGAACCTGCCGCAACAGCAGGCATGAAGCGGAAGTTGGTGGAAGAAGACGATTACGACTAGTTCACTGACTATTGCTGATTCGGCTTGTTTCGTGTACAAATTTGTTATTGTGATTAGAAAAGAAGAATGCATGTAAGTATTGTACTCCTACAATAAATAAGAACGTATCGACCAGCTCATGTCCTACCTACATCTATCTGGAAAAGGTTGTAATATGCAACTAAGACTGCCAGAAGCAGAATCAATAACGCTAATATCGAGAACAAATACCGACGGCTGGGATCCGCAACGTCTTTCGGGATTGAAACAACTCGGATCGAGTTGTCGGCGCTTCCCGAGATGAGGAGCGAGGTAGTTGGGTTGAATTTAACAAAGGTCGGCGGGAATTCGAAGGCTTTGAGGATAGATATGAGAGGCTGGTTGGGTGTAAATACGCAGACAGATCAAAGGGATAATCGTAAACAAACTCACACTTAATGTTCTGGAATCGAATACTCCAATTGACAAATCTGAAGCTCCGAAAGCAAGGAACCGTCCATCCGCGCTGCGTTAAAAGGAATAACGATGAGCAAGTGCCCAGAAATGACTTAGTTGCTAATACCTGATATCAAAACAAGTAATGCCCCGATCGCCCACCTTCCTCAATTTCTCCACTGTCCATGTTTTCGTATTCCATTTAGCAACATAGGATTGCCGACTTGGAGTTTTTGACCTCTTAGACCGAAGACCGGGTGCATTGATGGCAGTGTAGACTGTCGAGCCGTCAAGCGCGTGATGTCTATAGTAAAAAAGATTAATTCTATTACATCCTTGTTATGATAACAATAATGTGGTACTCACCTAATTGCTCGGAACGTGCTCCCTTCCCCAGTCGACGCAACAGATACGTCGACCTTCTTCTCCAGCACTAGGGACTGCACAGGGACGTTCTTCCTCCCATTTGCATTGTTCGCCTTTGTCTTTTTGCGCTTCTTTGGCGAAGCTTTGGAACTTGACGTAGATGATGAAGTTGATATAGTCTTTGGGCTCGTGTGCGACTCGGGGAGGGTATAAATTAAGAGGTTGTGTGTAGTTGCTATGATTAGCTGTATCGGTTGAATTGAGTAGGTGACACAAAGGGTAAATACGAGACGCACAGAGGTAGAGGTGAATGAAACATCGTATATTTCTTTTTCGGTGTGGATGGATTCAGCGATTGGGCTGAGGGAAGGGAAGGAGAGGAGGGTGAGCTGTTATGATTATTCGAACTTGCTAGGGAAACTAATATACGAAAGAAGGACGTACGTCGTGCAAACCAGCGACGGCTATGATGCTGCCATCTTGCGATAGGGTTGTTACTTTCTATGCATTCGAGTCAGAAGAAATGCCGCGATGCGAAGAGGTGATAGCATACCTGGTAATCATCCACATCACCTGAGACAGATAATGTACTTTTTGTGGCTATCAGTTGAATCCTACAGTAGCCAAGGTAAAGCACTCCGAAGCTTGCAGAATGCAAGCAGACGCACTTGCCACTTTGTATACCGAACATACGGCAGTTCTGGTTCTCGCCCATCTTCAGTTTCTCTTGCACACTGTTAACGCCACAGATGATGGTATTCCCCTGCAAATATTTCTGCTTATTGGAACAAGCTAGGGGCTTAGAGACGGAGTTACAGACCTCCGAATGTGCTGCCATGCTCATTGGAGCGTCTTCTCCCCTGGCAAGCTCAAATTCATCATTAAGCTTGATCTCACGTTTGTCATGGACGGTGTATAATCTCTGTTACATATACAGAAGGAATATGAATAAAATGAGCCAGAAATGCAAAGAACGGGCCTTGACACCTACCAACTTATTTTTAATCCCGCTCTTTGATGCTCCGCCACCTCCACCCAGTACAAACTTATTAGCTGAGAGAAATGCACATGAATAAACAGGAAAAGAAGGAAGAGAATAAGATGTATGGTGCGGCCTCATTTGTCTTCTCTGTCTAAAGCGCGCGTTAGAACGTTTAGTGAACTCTTAGTCTATGAGGAACGTGTCGAGATATGAGTGGCAGTTTAGAGAGATGGATCATGTGATGAGAATGCAGATTACGTTATTGCTCGACAGCCGAAAGCCGAAGGAGGGCGGAAAGGGATTCGCAGCTATACCCCGTGCAATTCAAGTGCCTCAACCCACACCTCCACCCGAACGTTCAAGTCGTGCTATTGCCAATGGGGCCTATATATGCCCTCTAATAAGTCTCAGAGGTTCAATTGAAGGACACGAACTATGTCCATTGGTTCGAATACAAACAACTCTCCTTCTGTCTGGAGCTGGCTATTGGGCACACTGTTCGGCCAAGGGCCGTGGATGGGATCTGCAGGATGGTCAGAAGGAGAAGCGATAAGACCCGATGATCTCCCTAAGTTGACGATGAGGACTATCATTGGGATCGTGATTGCAGTTAGTGGAAATGTACTCATTTCCCTTGCTCTGAACCTCCAAAAGCTGGCCCATCGACATGTGGAGGAGATGAAGAACGGGTCCATGTCCTCTGCACCATCGTCCTCTGTGGTGGGACAGAGGTATAGAGATCAAGGTAAGCTTCATGGTTGAGATATGGAGTAAAAGTCTGATCCGTTTTTGCAGGTGGTCCCGACGGCCACGACGATGAAGACGAGGATGACGTCTTCTCGTCTTCACATCTCAACAGGACCCCTCGGCCACAAGAATCAGAACTTCAACCCCTAACTTCACACCCCGAATTTTTGCATGACTACGGCACAGACACTTCCATTACAAATGGTAATAGCACTCCCAGACGACAAACTAATAATTCCACCCCTCGACCCTCCTTTGTCTCTCGCTTCAATCCTCTCCGTACAAAGCACAAGAAATCCCGTAAATACATCTTACCCGTTGACATTATCTCAGAAGACGCGGCCTTACATGGGTTAGCCACAATCAGGCGGATACCCCCCAACCCAGAAAATGATGACCAGGATGATGCAAGCAACCTTGACATAGTTGAGGTTAATCATGAGGGCGATTATCTGAAATCTAAATTATGGTCAGCTTTTATTTTTTTGCTTTCGAATTTGCTTGAAAGGGATGAAGATTAATCTAATTCTTGTCATCGACAGGTGGACCGGGTTCTTGCTTATGAACATCGGCGAAACCGGCAATTTTATTTCCTATGCTTTTGCTCCCGCTTCAATGGTAGCCCCTCTTGGCACTGTAAGTAATGCTTCCTAAGTGAGGGACCCCTGTGTAATTGATTTTAATCTTTTTTTAAATACAGTTCGCTCTAATGGCTAACTGCTTCTTCGCTCCTTTATTGCTTGGAGAACACTTCAAAATTGTAAAACTATTTTAACATATTTCAATTTTTGTTTATTTTGATTTTTATTGCGTTCCCAACTAGCGTGATCTTTTTGGAGTAACTATTGCCATAATTGGCGCAGTGACGGTCGTCCTGGCTTCCAATGCCTCAGACACACAATTAGACTCAGATGCGCTTCTACGTGCCATTACTTCAACACCCTTCATTGTCTACTCTGGCGTTTATGCAGCAGGTGCTGTATTTCTTGCCACTTTGTCAGAGGGGGAGGTAGGCAAGAGGTACGTCTTCGTTGACGTCGGACTTTGTGCCCTGTTTGGTGGCTTTACTGTGCTATCAACGAAGGCTTTGTCGACATTGCTTACACTACAGTGGATCGACATCTTTAGGCACCGGCTCTCGTACATCCTTTTCCTGGTAGGTGGATTCCTCTATCGTAATCGCTTGTAACTTTATGGTTGGTTCTCTTAGATTCTTCTCCTAACTGGCATTGGTCAAATCCGATATCTCAACAGGGCCCTGAAGCGGTTCGACAGTAAAGTATGTCTTTAGCATCATCAGCCTCGTTCTCCTGGTTCAAAGTTCCATTCCCTAGGTTGTGATACCCATTCAATTTGTCTTCTTTACCCTTTCAGCCATCATCGGCTCTGCTATTCTCTACGGCGACTTCAGAAAAGCCAAATTCCACGAGGTTATTACATTTCTTTACGGATGTGCCGCCACATTCACTGGTGTATTTATTATTGCTTGGTCGCCAAAGGACTCCAACCTCGACCCCCGTGATAGTGATGATGGCGATGAAGTTGAATCAGTTGCTGTCGAGGACATTGCTCAAGCAGATCAAGAAGGAGCACGTCTCGGCACGGGTAGCATTGGAAGAAGGCGGAGAGCGTCCCTCGTGCCTAACGGGATTGGACAATCCTCTAGGGATGCTCCACCTTTGCGACATAGACAAAGCACGATAACGACGATGGGAATTTCTCCTGCTCAAGTAGACCATTTCCCCTTTTTTTAGGCCTTTGACTTAAACATTCATTCCAGCATCTCTTACTGGTGCACTCTCCTCCACGCGATATTCCAGCCTCAGACTCCCGCCTCGATGATGAAGATGATGCCGAACGTGGATCTGTCGGGTCTTACGGCAGGCGACGAACTGTGAGTTGGTATGGAAGTGATCGTGCCCGCCATGAAATCGGTGCTCGAGATGGCAACTTTTCTATTGGAAGACGGTGAAACATATAGTCCGTGAGTGTACATCGGGATGGATGGTTCTGGACACGTTCGCTATGCAGTTTTAAGGTTATCTGCTGTATCTTGTACGCACTTCCATAAAGGGTACATACTCCGACCAGTTGTAGTATTTTTAGAATATGTTGGGTTCAAGTCAAATTATTATGTCCAAGTCCTATTGAAAAAGACATATGTGCTCAGAGAAACCCTCGTTCTGTGCTTGTGGGGAGGATTCTTTTGTTCAGTACGTCTTCTGGCAGTAAATCTCTCGTATTGTGGTTCCATCACGATCCAAAATTTCTCTACATCTTATACACCGACGGCAACTGATACTGGTTGTTATTGTTCTTATAGAACCTTTGATTTTTCTCCCGAAGGCAGGACATCATGCTCCGTTCCTTTGCTGCTGTCCGCGGGATGGCTTGGCCCTGGTTTGTACCTGATTTCCTTAAAACCTTGGACGACCTTAGGAACAAATTCGAATTACTGGAAGCGTGTCAAAGAAGTCTTGCAGATCAAATCATCGGTAGTCCTACTTCTACCGACCCTCTTGTTTCCGTAAAGTTCTTCAAAAAGTTGTGAGGTTAGGCTATGATCACCGAATGAAATCACGGTTAAGCCTCACCAGCATAATGTCCAGCTTCGTTCATTTCCTTTTCTTTTATAGAGGGCCTTTTCTAAATCGTCAGATATTTTGATGTCTTGACGTTGCGTTCTTCATTCTGGTGTGTAACCATCCTGGCACCATCAAGGCGATTTTCTTTTCGTCTGACTGTTCCGCGGATAGGACTGTCAGAAAAAGCTATTGTGCCGCCGCCGCGTACTAGGTGCTTGCGTTCTAAATGGTATTCCTTTACTCTATATCCATATGTTCATCAATCGGGAGTTTGCTGACCATTCATTATGAACAGTTGGGGTCAGGTTTTTAAGCGCAATCTGGCATCATTGTCAATGGTATTACGACTGGACGCTTCCCATCTCCGGTACTGTATGGTCTGATAATTAACTGGCGGGGAAGCCTGGTTGCTCCCAGCCCCTTTGTGGGTTCCTGAAGCTGTCAATGTGTCTCCAAGTCCGTTGCTTTACCATTATAAAGACTATCAGGCGTTCTATCCTCAGAACTCTTCCTCAAGCCCACCTCATTTCCGTCATGTATTGCTTTAACAGTGCCTTCGCTGACCAGCCCATAACTCTGGCTCTCACTTGTGGCCTTATTCTTCTTCTGTTGCGCCTGATTTGTATGGTTCTATACCGGCTTGTCTTCCATCCTCTGTCAGGGTTTCCGGGTCCGACTTTGGCTGCGATGACTTCCATGTATAAGACTTATTATGAAGTTTTTAAAGGCGGCGAGTTTTTGCAGCAAATCCATAGGTTGCATTCTTTGTATGGTGAGTCTATCATTCGCCAATGAAACTCCTGATATACTTATATGCCGTTTATTATAGGCCCTGTTATTCGTATTGGCCCAAACGAGGTATCTATGGCTTGCCATCTAGTATCCCCTCATCATGCCCTTAACCTCCATAGCTTCACTTCAATGATTACAAGACATATCACGAGATATATTCGGTAGAATCCCGCTTTACAAAAGATCCTGTCTTCTACAGTTGTTTCAACACGAATGACTCAACTTTTGGTGCGATAGACCCACTTGACTCAAAAATCCGAAGGAATGTTATGCATTCTTTCTTCGCTCGACGAGCGATACTCGGGGTCGAAGATAACATGCGGAGGAAGGTAAGGTTCAACCCCCAAGATTTTGGTCCGAATTCTATAACCCTTATTTTTGTATCAGGCCAACCAACTAGTCCATAAATTGGCCAGTAGAGATCGTAGTCCGTCTGACATGTTCCTGGCTTACCGCACAGCGACTCTGGACATCATTTCAGAATATCTCTTTGGTCATTGTCCAAACCATGTCAATTTTCCCGACTTCAAGGCCCCTTTGCTCATCGACATCCAGACTTCCGTACCTTTACTCTGGCTTTTAAAATCCTTTCCATTTGTCCGCGACGTTCTTCCATACATTCCGCAATGGCTGGCGCCACGTATCCACCACCAAATTCAAGCGTTCTACTCCATTCAGAAATATCTTATTTCTTCTTTGGACCGCTGTAAGAAGGAAGCAAAAGAATTCCCTGACAAGGACTATCGTACCATTTGCCACAGTCTCTTGAATCCATCCATTCAAAGGCCACACGCTTCTCCCACCAAACCTCAGTACTTCGACGAGGTTTTCTCGCTAATTCAGGCGGGGAGCGATACTGTGGGTAACACATGTACCGTTGGAACCTTCTACATTCTCAACGACAAGCGCGTCCTTTTGAGACTAAGCGAAGAACTACGCTCTGTCTGGTTGGAAACTGAGGGACACATTGACATATCCGTGTTACAGTCATTGCCCTACTTGGTGAGTTTCTACAAGTTGACTTTCGGACCCTCAAAACCTTATAAGATAAACAGACTGCAGTCATCAAAGAAGCTCTTCGACTTTCTCATGGTTTTGTGACACCTCTTCCGCGGATTGTGGGTCCCTTGGGCGCGAAAATCGCGGGGTTCGAGATACCACCTAAGGTGACAAGAACTTCTATTAATTTAAGTTAAAAGATATTTATTGATTCTGTCTTGCAGACCATAGTTGGAATAAGCGCCACTGCCGTTCACTTGAATTCAGGCCTTTTTCCAAACCCGAATTCTTTCGTTCCTGAACGGTGGTTGGAACCGTCGGCCAACATAGATCGGTATTTGGTCTCTTTCTCCAAAGGTCCTCGAACCTGTTTGGGTATTAGGTAGGCATCTTTCATTATCCCCTAGGGCATGCTGAAGGCTCTGGAAGCATGGCTTGGGTAGAATTATACATATTTTTCGCTTATATTTTTAGGAAGTTGAATATGGAACTTGTAGAGAGGTACGTGTCCCCGATTCAGATGCATTAGAAACACGACTAACAAATATACCAGCGCCAATGATTTCAGCGATTTTAAAGATTACTTTATTCCTGTATACAAGCGGAGCCATCTTCACGTTCGTGCCAAACTGGTTGAATGAATTAAACGACCGTTCTTGGTCATAAATAGCATTGCCCAACAATAATTGCTGCATATATATTTACCAGGTTATGTTGCTGATAAAACCCATGTGCTGGCTATCCGGTGGATGTCGGAGGAACGCATTGGAGAATGCCAATTAACGGTAAGAAAACTAATCTACAACAAATGCTCAACAAACCGATGATACAATTCATAACCTATGCTTTTGGAGGCTGAGGCTTCTCTAGAGACACATCTAAACGAGCCGCCAATCTTGAGATCTCGTTCTCGAGAGCCCTTATCCGCGTCCGGCTGACCGGAAAATTCATCGTTAGTAAATGATGACAGGAATCGGAATGAACAAACCTAAGATTTGAACGTTCCCCATATTCAAACGCTTGTGAAAAACCAAGACTCTGACTGCCTTCCAGCTGTCGTCTCCCAAGCACTTCTTCTTTGTCTGCGAGGGCCTTAAGTGATGGCATTATTCTGGCATATTCTTTCTCCAGCTGCAAGACTTTTCGATCAGATGGATGCTACGATAAGATCAAATTTTCAACACTTGCCATCTTTATCCGCATTATTAAAGAGTCACCATCGTATTTCCCACTGCCGAGAATGTCTTGCTTCATCCTCTTTAGCTCCTCAAACCACTTCGCCTCATTTTCGCTAAGTTCTGGAGAAGCCTTTTCCATCAACGCTTGGAGTAATCTGTCGAATCTTCCTAGAAGTCTCTTTTGTTCCTCTTGTACCCTTGCTATCCTGTCTTCCGTATCTTGCCTTGCAGACCCTTGCAACCTGTCCACTAGCGCTTCCATATCCCTACACTTCGCTATAAGGCGAGCGAGTTCCGATTTTTGCAGCATCAACCTGGACATCGCGGCATTGTAGGCAAGGATTACCTCTCCTGTTCGGGATGAGATCTGTGCCACAACCTTACCCATGGACCGAAGAGTGTCAGGTGTGAGCATGAAATCTTTTGATCCGGAAGAGGAGGTCGGAGGCGATAATAATTCCGAGGGACTTGACGTCAAGGGTGGAGGTTTGTACGGCTCCGTTCCAAGCAGAGATACATAGATCGGTGGACCAGGAACAGGGGATAACCAAAGACTTTTGTCTGTTTTAACTGTTGTGCTGTTCTGTCCTGACGGCACCAGATGTGGTTCCGGACGAACATTCAGGGGAATTGTAGTAATTCGCATGACAGATGTGAGAATAAATATGCTATAAGTGAGGTAAACATCGTTAGGAATTGTTACAGCGATGACAGGATTTGAAGTCCTATCGGATGGGATAAATATCTTAAGAGCTATAAAGTGCGGTTCACGGACCTCTTTTGGACAGAAAAGGTGTTTAATATAGGCTTTACATTTGTCATCGTTGGTTGTTCGAGCTTGTTCTCGAGTTTTTTGTTGTCTTCGTCCTCCTTTAATGCAGACGTCAAGTCTCGCAAAAGGGGTGAGATATCAAGGGAGTGTACTCCAAAGGAATGATATACATAGACCATACCGTCTTGGAGAGGGTCGAGTAAAAAAGCAGGGTGATTGTCAGCGAGTAGGTCTAGCGGCCTTGAATCCGAAGAAGGCGTAGCTTGCTGCAATATTGACAATAGGCCAAGGTCGATATTTTCATAGACTGCAAGCATCGGCAGATCAGTGCCAGACACCTGTTCGCGATATTTACAACTGTTATGGAAATGAGAGGACAGAAACAGAAAAAACAAACCCTGTGTGTATTCCATCTGGCTTCAACCTTTTCCACATCGAGAAATAGATCAACCTTGCCATCTTGGTAAGAAACTAGGACAATACCAAGATGCTCTGTATCTCGCACGCTATCTTCCGAGTCGTCTTCAGTCCCAAAGGCAAGATAGACAATGTCGGTTGCATCACCACTTTCGCTCCCTTCTAACACTCTGGGAGAAGGCTGCAACAAAAATGGGCCTTGTCGCAACGGAGACGCTTTAATGGTCTTAGGAGGGTGTACTGTTACCGACCTTAAGGAAGAAGGGAGATAGGAGCTAGCGGGAAGTTGCTTGACGAGGGCAGTCACATATTTACGCTGATAATCGTATATCGTAGACAGGTTCCGCGAAGAAGATGACTCGTGTTGCAAAAGAAATTCCTGCTTTGCAGAAATAAAGCATTCCAGAGAGTGGATATAGGAGGAGGGTACTGAACTATAAGAAGAATGGTTAGAGATAACTTTGGCCAAGATAATTCTAATGAACGTACGCATTTTTCGGAAGGTATGGACAAATGGAATAGATATCACCCGACCTCGTCACTGCGTAAACGGTCAGCGGCCCCCAATCTGCGCGGCCCTTGCCAAGAGTAAACGATACGATCTCTCTTTCTGACTCGTCTTCGGCCACAAACGATCCTGACTTCCGCTCAGGCATGAACGATAGTGTTTGCTGAGGTTCTTCCGTGTCCACCGAAATATCATATTCTCTGCACATTTACATAAGAATAAAATAGAAAAGGAAGATTTTGAAGTGCAAGACTTGCCTCAACTTTCCGTCAGCTGTCATGACGAGTAAGGTGGAACTTGCTTCTCCCCAGGGATGCCATTCAATCTTGGCGATGGGGGCAGAATTCCGTAAGGCGTGATAGAATTGACCGACTGAAACAGATCTACATAAGGGAAAGAGTGGTAAACCAAAGTAAAGAATGGATAATAGTTATTAACACACACTTGCAATCAATGACCTCAGGAACAAGTCTGCTATAACCTGGGCGTGGAAGTACAATGACTGCAACTTGGAATGCACCTGCAATTGCGAGAAGTTTCCCAGTAGAGTTCAACGCCATCAAGTGAATCTCGAATTGGACATTTGGTGTATGCAGTTTCTGAACGAGGTTACAATCAATATCGACATACATCGGAGAGTTCAAGAATTAGGAACCTTATAGGACTTCCGCACACTCGAACTCAGCTTCAGGTCTCCAACAGAAGATATCCTAACTTCTTTACCCGCCGCAACAATGAGATCCGCGTCTTTCAGAATCATAACTTGGCGTCGGCCAGATGGTGCGTCTTGTTCACTAACATTTGTAGCCTGTGTGGTTTTGGACGATTGGAAGATATCTTGTGAGGATGAAAGAAAAACATCAACGGGATTTGGAAGAGAAAATATTGGGTGGTCCTTAAGGATACTTGACCATTCGTCTGTCGCCGTCATCGCAGTCAAAGAGTAGGTGTTCTGAAACCTGCCAATTGCTGACCTTCGCGAACTTCCAAACGCGACACTGATTTCTCACGCTTGACTGACGCGTTTAAGCTTGCGCGTCCTCCTACTACCAGACCTACAATTACCATGACTTCAATCGGCACAGGATACGATCTTTCTGCAAGCACATATTCGCCAGATGGGCGTATCTTCCAGGTGATAATGACCCTGTAACGTATACTAATATGCCACTAACTGTCCTGTGTATTTAGGTAGAATACGCTGGAAAAGCGGTTGAGAATTCTGGGCAAGTCATTCGACATATGTCAATATCTTCATCTCACAGTGTATTGAGGGTGTAGAACAGTTATTGGGTTGAAAGTAAAGGACGGGATCGTCTTGGCGGTGGAGAATCTCATTCATTCTAAACTCCTTGTGCCAGCAGCCAATCGACGAATCCAAACAATAGATCCACATCTCGGACTGGTGCGCATTTCGATAAGGGTGTTAATGGTTTCTGAACGTTGATCTCGCTAAAACAGGCTACGGCTGGTTTCCTCGCTGATGGAAGACACATCTTAAACCGCGCACGCGATGAAGTGGGCCACTACCGCGATATCTACAAATCTCCTTCTCCGCTCAAGGTATTAAAAACCTCGTTCACCACCAGATACGATAATTGATTTATTATCTAGTATATTGTAGATCGTCTGGGGTTATATATCCAGGCCTACACTTTGTACTCTTCCGTTCGACCATTTGGGATCAGCTCAATAATAGGTGGTGTTGATCAAGATGGGCCATCACTATATGTCATTGAGCCAAGTGGTTCATCCTTTGTAAGTGAACTGATACAAAATGGCACAAACCACTCAAATGATCTCCCTAGGGCTACAATGCAGCTGCCATTGGTAAAGGACGTCAACTAGCAAAGACAGAGCTCGAGAAATTAAAGCTATCAGAACTCTCTTTGCGAGAAGCAGTTCTTGAGGCTGCCAGGATGTAAGCCCAAAATAAGTTGTCCCTTCTCTCCATAGTAACCAATCCATTAGAATCTACCTAGTACATGAAGATGCCAAAGAAAAAGAATTCGAATTGGAGATTTCCTGGATTGGGTCTGAGAGCAACTATACCCATGTCCATGTACCCAAGGAACTCTATGACGAAGCACTGGAGAAAGCAAAAGAAGCTCTGCCAAAATTCGAGTAGATAAACGTGGCTTTGAAATATACATGTCGTTCTCCCTCAGCCTGCTTGGAAAAAGGACGAATCTTTTACACAATCTGCTCTAATTCTCTAGCGTATGCTAACGATGCCGCAATTATTCTCTGTTTGGGTATCTCCATCTTTTCTTCATTCTTCTTCTTAAAAGTAATCGATGCCCCAGTAAGATCGATCTGCCAACCACGCTAAAGTAAAAGAATGAATTCAAGGACCTTATGCACAATCGAAAACGATGATACCTGCTCAGCAAACTTCAGTAGGTCGGATTGATTTCTAAAGAATAACAATGTGGCGGCATCCTTGAGAGGCAAGCTCTCATAGGCCACTTCTTCGCAACTTGCGATTTCATTCCTACATCAGAATATTATAAAGGGTTTCCTCGTTGGCAAAGAGTGGTAGAACATTACCTGATGGTATTCATCAAACTATCCACAAAAAATTTGTACTCTTCTGTCGGGGCCTCCTCTCTCGCACTCCAGACCTTGCTGTAGCTACCCTCCATAAGCCATCTCTCTAGGTTAACAGGATGTTTGATAAAAGGGTTATCGGAAATAACCTCTGCATCGAGACTTTCAAGTGTTGTGTGGAAATCCGCTATACGGTTTTGAGTGAGGAGACGAATGAGGTTGAGCCCACGGATGGCATATTCGCGTTTGGATGGTGGAAGAGATTCGCTGAAAATATCGTCAAATAGAATCATATGAGAACAGGAAACAGAAAAATACCTGTAGTCTGTGTAAAATATCTGCAGTTGCGAGAAGTATCTATCGAATGACGGGATATCCCTACTTCGGATGCTAACAAAGGCCCCGATTTCAAGGATTTCTCCTATGGTGAAGAAGGGGTCACATTATGTTTTCATGACCATGAAAAGTATACAGACGAGCCACGGAAAGATCTCCTAGGTTTACATCGCCCTGTGGGAGTAGTAGGCCCGCTTCAACGAGACCAATCTGATGAAAACATGAATGGGCATGACGAATGTCGGGATTCAGTCTCAAACTCACCTTCAATTTGTTCAGAACATCAGCACATTTTTTTAGATTACTAGGCCTTGAAGTGAAAGCTCGGATGAGCTCTTCGTAGAGTGACTTAAGTTTGGAGGCCATAACGGGAGTCTGTGAAGGACGAATCTAAATCCGGGACGCGTGTCAAGAGACGCGTCAGCGCTTGAGCTGTTATAACCAAACTCAGTTATAATCCTTTCCTTCATATTTCCACAATGGAGACCATCGACTTTAATCGTCTCAAAACAGGAGAAGTGAACCTTGGTGTATGCTGTCTTCATCTTATCCTAATTGTAAAAAAAATTAATATTTATGTACAGACTTCGATTATGGCTGTTCAGTTCAAAGACGGAGTTGTCATTGGTGCAGACAGTCGGACAACCACAGGAAGCTATATCGTTCGTCCAGCTTCCTTTCATCTTGAACGGCGGTGCTAATCGTGTTCAAATTCAGGCCAATCGCGTCACGGACAAGCTCACCCATATCCACGATCGTATCTATTGCTGCCGGTCTGGTTCAGCTGCTGATACTCAGGCAATAGCAGACATCGTCCACAATCACACGCAACAATATACGTACGAGTGATTCCTATTCATATATGTGTTACTTGTCTGATTTACTTGCATTACACAGTCAACAATTAGGCAAACCCCCCTTGGTCCATACAATTGCCGCCGTCTTCGAAAAGCTCTGCTATGCGAATAAAGACGCCCTCTCTGCAGGCATCATTGTCGCTGGTTGGGACAGAGAAGTCGGCCCAAGCGTGTACAATATTCCTCTCGGAGGGGGTATGTTTCGGCAACCTTGGGCCATTGGAGGTCGGTTTTCTTATCGAGTTTTCGTGGAACTGGAAGAGAGCTTACCAATTTTATTCTCATTCAGGCTCTGGATCAACATATGTCTACGGTTACTGTGATGCCACATATAAAGAGGGCTGGGGACGTGACGAAACGATCGAATTTGTGAAGAACAGTATGTTGTCATTTTCTTTGCAGGAGAACCAGCACTTATGCTTATTTCATGAAATAGCTCTGGCACTTGCCATGTCCCGCGACGGCTCATCAGGAGGTGTAATTCGCATGTGCGTTATTACAGAAGACGGTGTCGAGAGATTATTCGTTCCTGGGGACAAATTACCGAAGTTTTGGGAAGGACATGAAGTCTTAGGCCTCAAGTAATCTAGTTTCATTGAGCTGTGAAAGTAAACCAGTAAATGTTCTATGTATTTCTCCACCTTTAAATCGTGCAAGTGTTTTTAAAATACACCATGACTATCAAACAGTGGAATATACGTACTTATCGAGATGCTATTCTGTAGGTGCCCATCCCTCACTTTCGTACATCCTAAGTCTCCATAGCGCCAGTGCGACAGACGCTGAATCTGCCCTTCTAATGGTCTGCTTATCTGAACACAAGAGAAAAGCATGACTCCCTTTTCCAGATTCTTCCTTGTCTTGGAGAGAGTCTGGTAAATTACTCCTCTTCTGGCCATGTAAACGTTTGAAAAAACGTTCAACAGTTAGTATTCGAGTTAAATAATCGTATAGAGCTGCACGTTGCGATTGACTTGGGAAGGCAGATGCGCTGTTGTAAACAGGAACCATCAACGACGGTAACAAGCCAGTTTCGTCAGGAACAGAAGCTGTCGATTTAGGTATGAACTTGCAGACAGGGGGTAAATCTTCTACATGGTCCTCGTCTTTAGGAGGTTGTGCCGACATTGAAGGTGTTGGTCGCTCTTTGGTGACAGGGTCTCTGTTTGGCCTAGGAGCAATTAAAACAGCGACTGCACCACTGTATGATATTGTCCCCGTAGACTTTATGGATTCCCACTCGGTTCTTGAAAGTCGGCGAAGAATAGGAGTATAGTCGCTTGAATTCTTCTTGTCCACCATTTGCGATTTCAGGTGTTCTGCAAGCAATTCCAATTCTTGCAGAACGCGCAGACGAAGTAAATGTGCGATATAATCAGGAAGGTTTGGATGCAAGAGAGCACTTCCTGTACGTCTGTAGGTTCCTGGCTGAACGTTTTCGAAGGCTCTGCGCCAACAGAGGAAATATACGGCGTCACCTCCTACTTTTCGAGATACATATTTGGGATGCAAAACTCCGTCTGGTGCAAGGATAACCAGCTCAGGCCCTTTAGTTTCCTGCGGTAGACCAGCAGATGGAGCTCGCATGCCAACAAGTCGTATGAGTAGATCTGGAATCATCATCATCATATGATTAGACAAGCAACTAGGATCTGAATTACCACTGGGAAAGATCCTATCAGTTAAAACACACGTACGCAGCGGAGACGCCAGCATTCTAACTGGTGGTGATAAGTAGTTGGAAAAAGCAAGAAAACAATTAAACATACGATATGGATTCGACCACCATTCACGTTCTCTATCTGACATTTCGCGCGGCACATCGACAGAAGTTTTGTCTATTGAACCTGAAAGTGACAAGTTTGGAGGTCTCCTCTTGTGCCTAACATAGGCCCTAGCATCAGAAACTGGACTTGGGTTTGCCAGCAAAATTGACCGTTCATAGTGAGACGGGTGAAACGATGGTGGTTCCAGAGGTTCTTTATAAAGAGATTGAGGGGACTTCTTTATAGGCCTACAAAGAGGGAAATATTTTGGCTGATGTGTATGTTTCTCTACTTCACTAAGGAGTCGGGGGAGAATGCGTGGCATTCAGAAGAAGAGCACAATTATCAACGGCACTGTTTTTTGCGCTCAGGAATACCATATTTGGTAAACACCCCTTCTAGGATGCCAGTGATCTGACTGCGGTTCAGCGGACAAGTCGGTAGTTGGGATGGGTTCAATTCTTAATTTTGCTCATTCCAAGAATCTCTGGAACCGAAAGTCAGCCAAAATGAAGGAATCACCTCATCTTGTTGGTAACAATGTAGCAGATAACTTAGACGATTCTCCTGTTACAATAGCCGTTGTTGGCTGTGGACAACGAGGACACGTAATTATTTCATCATAGTTCATGTTTCTATGCTAATTGAGGTTTATAAGGCTTATACTGCGTTCGCACTCCATTCACCTGAACGTTTAAAGGTTGTTGCAATTGCTGAACCGCGGCCGCAAACCCAGAAAGCTTTTGCCAAACTACATAATGTCGATCAGACTCTCATCTTCAATACATGGCAAGAGCTGATTGTGGCATCTGCTGAAACTGTCAACACCATTGGCAAGCCTCTCGCAGATGCCGTCCTTATCGCAGTTCAGGATCGTCAGCATGCTGAAGTCACGAAGGCCTTTGCAGAACAGGGATATCATATCCTATGCGAAAAGCCAATGGCGACGAGTATCCAGGATTGTTTAGTCATGGAAAACGTAATTAAGCAGAGTGGCAAGATCTTTGGAATGGGACATGGTACGAATCAAGTCATTAGCCATGGATTTCACTTGAACTCAACATTCTCACCAAAAGTGATGCGATATTCACCATATAGCAAAGAAATAACTGAAATAATACGTTCCGGAGTGCTTGGTGAATTGATCAATATCGTGCAAGTCGAACCCGTTGGCTACTACCACTTTGCGCACTCGTACGTGCGGGGAAACTGGAAGAGCGAAAGCGAAAGTTCATTTTCTCTCATGACGAAATGTTGTCAGTAAGTCCCTGATGTGGGATGACTTTTGTGCCCGCCACATAATTCATCTCCAGTGATATTGACTTGATCTGCCACTGGTTTGCCCCTGCAACACCCGTCAAAGTGTCTGCGTTTGGTTCTTTGAAGCACTTCCGAAAAGAGGGAAAACCAAAGGATGCTGGAAACGCTAAACGATGCCTAGAATGTCGTGCAGAGGAAGATTGTCCATACAGCGCTAAGAAAAGTTAGTCTTCATTTTTGCCTCATCACGTACCACCAGAGTTCACTGCCATTCATTAGTCTACCTTGAACCCGTATCGCGTGGAAGGACAAAATGGCCAGTACAAACAATAGTAGATGGTCTTCCAGATATTGAAAATGTAACCCATGCTCTCAAGAATGGGCCATACGGCTTGTGCGTTTATGAAAGCGCCAATGACGTATGTGATAACCAAGTCGTAAATATCGAGTTCTCCAATGGTGCCACTGCTTCCTTCACTATGGTCGCCTTCACCGACGCCATATGCGATCGTCAGATCAGGCTGCATTTCAGTCACGGCGAGCTCATCGGAAACATGACGACCTTCACGGTAACAGATTTTAGGAAGGGAATGACTAAGATGCATCGACCGAAATACGAGGGTGGTGGACACGGAGGTGGTGACACGGGCTTGATAATGTCATTTGTTCAAGCTGTAAAAGAAAAGAAACAAGAAGTCCTGGGTACAAACGTGCAGGAAGTGTTAAAGAGTCATCTCACTGTCTTCGCAGCCGAGAAGAGTAGGAGAGAGGGAAAGGTTATAGACTGCGTGCAGTTTGAGACGGACGCAAGGTCAGGGAAATTTGTGGATGGTCTCTGACGTGAGTTTTATTTGACTTGACTAGTTTTATGGGTTTCCGTTGAAACTGCTCATCGTTAAAGTGCCAAACACATCGTACACTCGAAAAGCTGCTGACAAAAATTGGATTAAATTCATGGGTCTATACCAATTACCACATTCCAGATTGTAAATTTCTGTTAATCCAAGATCTCAGAAATGAACGTGAAATATCCTTTCGTCCCACAAAAGTTTCCTTTTCAGTGGTCGTTGGACCGATTGTATTGAAGTAAAGTCTTTGACCATAGAATTTTATCCTCGTCGCTGAATTGTCTACATGGACGTCCAGAAACATATGTATCTGGATTAAACCCAGATTCCAGCACCAAAGAGATCAACCATCAGTAGATTGGATTCAGGGAACCTGGTTAAGTAATGACCCATGAAATCTGAGAACTCAAGACAGCCTGGTCCAACCTTCGCGGGTGTCACAGCATCTCAACTGAGGTACAAAACAGAGTTCCGCACGGTTCGGAAGAACTCGATATACTTGTTTGCACGCATCAACCGGAGCAGAGTTCCAAGTTTGCCTCGAGTTACTTCAAATGGAATGTGGCGCAGATTACTGATCGATCATTGGAGCACTGATCGACAGGGATCGTTGTAAAATTGAGAAGGCCTTTGGTTGGTTCACACATTTTTCTGGTCGAATTTAGTTTTACGATTATTCTCATAATTCAAAAGGTTTTCATGTGAAATGCTTGTGATATGTCTGTCAGATACACAAGTAAATATTTTCCTGTTTATACCGGATGAATCGGCGCTATCGCCGGTGTAAAGGTCTATTCAATGTAAAATGTAGCGTGTATATTTAGAGTGAAGTGGTATTATATTATGATATATCAATGAATATTAAGTGATTTGTTGTGTATTCCTTTGGTCACGGATCCTCTCCAGCCCCGAGTTAGAAAGACATCCTTATCTCCCCAAATGGTGGAGTGCTCAAGTTTTCATCATAATCAGCGTAAATCATGTCTTCGGTATCCCCCGATGAAAGACAATAAGGATCTACACAACATTTTTGTTCTGGCTGTCAACAACGAAAGCATGAATCTGATGAAGTTGTTCCTCAATAACTGTCAACATACTAGCCATCAATGGTCCACCCTACTCCGAGTGTATTTGACAGGGTTGTAAGGAGAAATGGATCGTTGTGGGTGTCGAGAATAACGAATGTGTACTTCGGCCGAATGGGTCGGGATCCACCACGTTGTAATGTGATTTTCAGAATCGACTAGCATCACCTACGCCAATTTGAAGTTCCACAGAGCAAATGGAGAAAAGATTTAGTTTCGTACTTGGTTCAGGGCCGATGAACCTAAATTCATGCCGATGGGCGTATTGATGTCTGGACAGCAAGGAGCACTCCATTAAACCATAGATCGTCCTATAGGAAATCGTAGCTGCAAGAGGCCTAGGCAGCGGCCGCTGCATACTCCGAGTCTAAAGTGCTGGTATGATTTAAGTGACTGACCGTAGGAGTGATGATGAATAAATGTAGGCAAAATGGAAATTCACACCACAACATATGGAGCGCCCATATAGCGCAATACATTTTTCAGGGAAGAAAAGACAATAAGAAAATGTAAATGAATTTTAAATGCAGTTGTTACCGTATGTAGTGCTAGATAACGAATTCTGCCACCGGACCAGATGATACCACGGGTGGAGTTTGTAGCAAATTTCAGTCATTGGAAATAGCCAGGCTTCGATGACAATCGTCTGAGTCACTCCGCAGTTTACCACTTGATTGATGCACCATTAATCACGTGTTTGCTCTTGGTCCGTGCGCCAATGCGTTCAGGTATAAAAGGGACTGGCAGTCATAGTTGCACTTCATACTTACCTTGATGGCATAGTCCCCTTCACGTATAGGGGCTGTGGGCCGTGGAGGCTCTTCATAGCACGGCGACCTTGTCCTCAGAGGGATTCTGCGGTTTGTATGGGCTTAGGCTCATGCACCGTCCCAATATTTTCCTGTCCTGCTTCGGCCACTCTGGCTGGGCAGGCTTCTTTTTTTTGGTCCTTTGTTTGTTCTAACCCTAACCCTAGTTTAATAAGAATACATTCCAAAACAATAAATATATTAATGTGACAATAATTCAGAGCTTATGGGAAAATTGTGATAGTTCTTGGTCATTTCTTCGCAATAAGCTGACCATGATAACCTGGAGGCTGGGTGCAGATTTAATGCCAAACTAACTCAAGTTCTGGAAGCCATTTCCAATTGTCCTCGACACATTCCATCCATCAGGCTGATCAGATTTTCTGATCAGGAAACCCTTGTACCGTCTTATCTCCTTGTCCCCTCTCAAGTTGGCAACAGTTTCAATTGAACATAAGCTTAAACCCGTTCACATTATTATACGATCGGACACGTCTCAGACGGCCTCTTGGATGACATCCCGACAAATCCACATGAACAGCCCAATTCATTGTTTCTGACCAAGCAAACCTCGAGGATCTGGACTACTCCTGTATTGAGAGGTTGACTTGATGGTCTTATCGCCTGGTCCTGCTTGATGGGGACAGGAGGTCTTTGGGTGGTTGCCATTGGACCACGTCTCCGTTCGTATGTCGTGGCTTTACGGGATCAAGAAGAAGGCTTCCGCTGTCCTTCAGCCTTTTGTCATTGGATTTACCCCAGGAGACGATGAGATGTGTCAAATTCATTTCCAACAGAGCGGTCACACTTCACACATTTACGACGAATACGAACTCGATGTGAATGAGCCTACGCATGGGGAGAATGCTACTCCGTTCATTGATCGTTCAGCGAGCAAATACGAGACACTCCTCTTAGTGCACCGTAGTGGTGATAACAGCCCTTTACATGTCACCAGTAAGATCCAGAGAAGATAAAAATAAGATTCTTGGGACCCAAACCCATGTTTTCCCGCACGTTTCCAACAGAAAACTGCAAGAATAGACCAAGCCTTTGCAGTTACATAGATAAGCCATTCTAGCGCCACACAAGTGAACCAAATTTATGGTGCCCAATCAGCTGCACAAAAGCTTTTCTAACCTTGAACAGTTCGGAAACAAATATCATTACTGAAGGTTTGTACCATCACAACTATCTGACACGGAAAGAGCAGTCGCTCTCGGCAGGAGAATCATCAAAGAACAACTGGTACTGTATCGGACTCTTGATCTTCGCGAAGCAGGGCTGAAGCCGCGGCGTCTCAACGGCAGAAGAATGCCAGAAAAGCCAAGGGACGGGGAAACTTGACCAGAGTTGGAAACAGATGCTGCAGATCATGTGTACAGACCCCCAATGGCGAACTCCGGGCAAACGGGAAGGACCAACTTGGTTTTAAGCCATGTGATGATCAGGCGATGGCTAGTGCAATACAAACGCAGATGAGGGAATCCTGTTTTCGGATAATGATATTGAGGAAAAGGTTATCAAATGACAGTACGAATGGTGATGCGTCTACCCACATTGTAGAACATTTCCTGGGCAATTATGTCCGTATCTTCCCAATGACATACAATATCAGCCCTATGAAGGTGCGAAAGTCAAGTAGAATCAACAAGGTAAAACGTAGATCATGCCCACCTGCCACCCTGTCCCCGATTTTCATTGATTTGAGTCAACACGACATATTTACTGAAATGTCACATCATTAGAGGGGGAGACATTAGAATAATCAATATATCTGATAAGTCGGTCACTACAAACTCACAAACCACGAGGTTGTATCTCAACCATCCTCTCCTTTACCCTCTCTCCAATCTCTTTTATCCAAATCTTGATTTTATCTCTCTCCTTTGCTTCCGGCCACGTACTGCTCTGTAGTGTAGAAGCTAGGAGCTTCTTCATGTATGTTTTCAAGCTATCGGCATCGAAGCGTGGACGCGGAGATGCCGCTGAAGAGCGAGATGGCGGGGAGCGCAGACTTGAGACCTGGGCCATGAGAGAAGATAAAGGGAATGCACGAGCGTTGGCAGCGCGTTGACGAGAACCATTTGTTGGATATTGTTTGCTTTGACTTTCTCACGTGCATGCAATTCGGGCGCGCGTCCGACTCCTTGACTCTTTCTCTTCTCTAGAACAAATATCTTTACGTTACTAGTCACCATAAAGAATACAACATAGACGATGTCTAATGTTACTTTCCCCCAAGGAAATGGTCTTGACGAGCAATATTATCAGCCATCGTTCGACACCAGCTCTTTCCAAATGAATCCCTTGTCTTCACATCCCCCTCGAACGCCCAAAACTTCAATGCACGCTAGCTCATCACAGAATTTTGGCTCTATTAGTATATACCAAGATGCACCAGAAGCCGATGAGAAGGCACCGCAGGACGAGGACGAGGACATCGAGATTGAGGATGAGAACGAGAAGGTGAAGAATGCAGGGAGGAAAGTGCGGCTTGAGGAAGTTTGGAGAGAAATGATTGTTACGAGTAACGGGAGGGACAAGGTCTTTGTGAGTGTTTGCAAAGTAATTTTCTGCGAAATGTGAACAGGATGATGAACCATGTCTCTTCCTCCTTATCGCCGGACAGAAATTGATACAATATTCAATACGACTGGGACTATGGTTCCACTTGTCGTTAACGGGTAGCAGACTGCTTCGGAGACCGACACGGCCGTTATGGGAACAAGATATTGTTGGACGACTAAATTCTACCGCAGCGGGATTGTCACTCACAAGGTATGATTTCTAATCTCTCTAATATCTGACATACCAATGACAGTGCATGATTTTAGAAAGCTATTGTTGCTGTTCAATTGGCTACATCCCTTGACACAAGTGCTTTCACAACAATCCGTCCCATTCTCCACGGAAGTTTCGACCGAAAAATCCAAGAAAGTAGAGAAGCCATTTCTGCATACGCTGCTCTATGCACCACCTCCAGTCTTACTGGAGCTCGTCAACGCCATTGCAGATGACCTTTCCACATGGTCAAAGTTGGGTCTCTTTGGCAAGAAATTCGGGGACCGTGTTGGCCGGCTGGCAGACTGGTGTTGGTTATTGACCACGTTAGTCGGTCTTGTCGAAAACAGTGTAGAACGGCAGATAAACGGCAATTTGCAAGCCCAAGGTAAATTTCGGCTGATAATTCATGCTTACCATGCTCAATCACTTTCATGTATAGTTGCGAACCGTTTATATAATGAATCAATGGCGGGTGCCACTGCCAAGTCGAAACCCAAATCTTCAAGAATCGATGAGACCGAACTCACCCGACTGAGAAAACAAGATTATTGGTTACACATTGGCAGAGCGAAACTCGCAATGGACTTGATCTTTGTCTGTAAGTTATCCGGGCCAACTTCCAGCCTTTTTGAGATGTTGAATTCTACACACATACCAGCATATGAATTGTTTGATATTAATCAAGGAAAGCATTTTGTCAAAGCCATTACTGGCCTTGGGTCTGCAATTCTGAGGTACGAGAATCACTTCTTTGATGACATTCTTGTTCTCGACGTACTGACGCTTCTGAACATCTTCAGCTCCGCAAAGCTATACGATCGACATAAGAACGCTCTTGTGAAAACGATCTTAGCATCATCTTCGTGACTTCTTCCTTGCGGTAGAATGAGATCTCTACCCAGTTTCTGATAGGCTTGCCCTAAGATACCAGACATTTATTTACCGCCTTGTTCATCTATACTTAGATCATCAAGTGTATTTCCGATGAGTAGAGTAGTTGCAATGTTACTTCCACCACGACCATGAACTGGATGACGCCGGCGTTGTTGGAAGTGTAGTCTGTTGCTGCTGTTCGCGTCGCTTTTGTTGCAATTCGTCGATTTCAGATTCGAGCGCTTGAATACGTTTCGTAGCTTCGTCCATGTACTTTTCATGAGATAGCTTCAACTGCGCAAGTTCCAATCCCTACCTCAGCGAAAAGGGATCGAACGGATGTACGAATCAAAGAATAACAAAATGTACATACAAAATAGACAGCTGATCCTAGCAGAAAAACAGGAATCATAGCTGGGATGATATTGGTGTAGACCTGTGCATGTCTTGTGGAATAATAGCGACGACCCACAAGTCGAAACCTGGATATCATGGCGTAAAACAACTGAAACATTTGACGGCGAGTCTAATTTGGCCCACAGATTACATAATCATCACCCCTTTTTGGCTCTTCCGCTCGTTACTCTTCCTGTGTCTTGCTCCCTTTCAAGGCTGGCCCATTTGAACGCAATGGCGAGCTCAAGACATGACAACGCTACGGACCTCGTCCTTCTCCCTTCATCGTCGCGTCCGACGAACACACATCGCCCTCCTCCACTATCCTTACAACACAGCAATTCCGCCGAAAAGCCTGTCAGTGAACAAGCCCCTCCTCCTGATTCCTCATGTTCAGCAGCTCAACCAACTCCCCGATGGTCCCCTTACTTGGACGTGACCCCGCATTCATATCCTGCTAGGACTTCGGAGTTCCTACGACACACACCGAACCGAAGATCAATATTATCACCAGGTCGACGCCGTTTTCCTGTTGTTTCAATCCTGCGAGCATGGTCTCCTGTTATTATGTATGCAATAACAAGTCTTGCATTCGTCGTTATGATTGCTTTCTACAAGACCGAGCTTTTCCAATGTACGTCCTGGTCCTTAATTGCTTCCCGTGTGTCACCATAGTAATACCCCCACCATGTTTCAGTTCTAGATAATCTATCCCTCTGGTTGCGCGCAGATGAAAATTATGGCCACGCTGTCCTCTTTTTTCTCATATTTCTTACAACCATTCGTAAGTGTCAAATACTTTGATGGTAACAATGGTTGACTTGCCCGCCTGAACAGCCCCACTGCCACTATATTCGACCCTCATCGTATTATCAGGTTATACTTTCGGCGCTCTGACAGGCGCCGTTATCTCGTACTGCGCCGCACTCACGGGAGCAGTCGTTGTCTTTATTTTATCCAGAAATTTGTTTCGGAACTTTATTGACCCATGGCTTCATTCAATGACAACTATACGACGAGTCGTCCGTGCCATCGAAAAACGACCACAGCTCCTCTTTCTCATTCGCCTGGCCCCTTATCCTTACAATGTTACCAATTGCCTTCTCGCCACTTCCACCTCACTCACGCTGCGGACTTATACTATCTGCACCGCGCTTTCTCTTTTCAAAGTCATAATTCACACCTATATCGGTGCTTCGATTCACTCCTTCAAAGATTACGCGTCCAATGCCAGAGCAAGGGGACGAGGACGTTCTGCAGACAGAATGGCAGAATTTTGGACCATCATAGGCATCTCATTATGTGTTTTCATTTTGGTCTATATTTCCATTGTTGCCCGGAGAGCGATTGATGAAGAGTTGGAAGACACACCAATGACCTCGCTTGAGACGGAGGAGACACGAAGGTTCCTTGCTAGCACAGAGGACTTGGAGTCACAACCCTCGGGCGAACATGATATGACAGAAATGCCCTGTCGGTGACTCCGAGCATGGTCTTCTTCATCCTGCAACTGGCCTTTTCACACGCAGCACTGCCATCGTACCGAGGTGGCCTCGGTAAAGATTAACTTTTTATTTACCACTGGACACTCCTTTGCTAATCGCTTATTTGCCATACACTACTATGCACTCCTTCCTTGATATATTCCTGGTTCGTTTCGTTTGGAACTTCGCAGTTTCAAGGGTTTTTATTTTGACTTTGCAAAATTTTACGTCGAAGGCTGCGGACGACGATTGAAATTAGATAGCATAGCTTGTAGCTTGTTTGAGGGGTGGATTTTTGAAGTTACTTGTGTAGTACCACAAGACATGAATGCTTATTGGCTTATCTTCTTTTTGCTTTTTGCTTTCTGCCCCAGTTAAGAATTTTCTTCTCTTATTGGGGTGACCGGACCAGCAGCGAGGTTACTACCCTAACTGATTCAAACGTCAGATCAGATTGAAGAACGCTAATACTGTACTACAATGGCTCAGTGCTCAGCTTGTGTTAATAGATCCAGGTGTTCAACTGCGGGATCAACAGTTACACACTAGCGCTTGCTTGATCATGAGGAGCACGAAGAGAAGATTGGTTGTTTATGGAAATCTATATGTGAAATGGGGATAGACGACACCGCACGCCATTTCCCAATAGCAAGCATTTTAGCGTATTCTCCACGGTTAGCACCAGCCAAACCTAGATTTGGAATCGCGGAAGCAAAAATGAAATCTGGGCAGGGCTCCAAAAGGTATTTCCGCCAGGTATTGAATCACGTTGCTAGGTTCACTCAAAGTCTAGACTGACGAGCTGTTTTTGGGTCTTTGTGCGACGTTCCGTCGACTTAACTTTTGGGTCCCCACTCCATGGAGAACGTGTGAGCAATCGCTATCCGCGCGATTTGGCATTTGCGCCTTTGGAAGCTGTTGTTACCCTCGTTGCGTTGCTCTTGCTCAATCGTGCTGGGGTGCTACGCTTACCTGAACGATAGTTTATTTAAAGGTGTTAATTAGAGCAGCCGTTGATTACACCTTTACGTTTTGAACGTATACCCTGTCGTCTTGCATTCTGCGGAGTGACGAGTTAAATTTGTGAATAGTAGGGAACCCTGTAGTAGTCTTTTCCGAGTTTCAAGCCGAGGAATGGGGTTCCAGAGGAAATGTGCATGATGTCGTGTACAAATTTCTTGTCTATTCTGGGTGCAAAATGGACGAATATAGCAACATGAAAGAGAAAACCCTATCCTCTGAAATATTCCACTATGGAATTCAAGCTGTTCAAAACGTATACGCTATGGGATTAACGCGCGTGTATGCAATGCAAATGTAAAAAAACTACGGCATTCGTTCTGATGGTAGCTCTAGATATGGTAACGATACCACGAGTCAACGATGGCAGGCGTCTTGACTTGAAAGCTCGCGCTAAAAACTTTCACATCTGTCAGAAATAGACTTTGACCTTTAGCAAGCCGTAACCTGGCGGACTGGGTAAAATATGAACATGGCTCTGACAATAATAATGCGTTTCAGCCAGAAAAGGGATGACAGCCCTTGGACACCGCTCGGTGATACGGGGCGTGCAAAAAACAACCGAAAAGGGTGTGAAACCAAATGGGTCATGGGAAGCACGAAAACATGCCAATGATCAGAAGTTCTGTTGGAATTCTTAAATCCACCGAAATATAGATCTACCAGATCCGGATCGGTCTCTTTTTACGCTTTGGGAACAACCGGCTTCTGGGTTCCGCACAGAGTCGATTTACAATCCCTCTCAAACCAATGCCTAGTTCATTGCAATATTCTACATGATCTTTCATTTAGCGGACGTTAGAGGGAGTATGAACCCTGCCAGTTTTAAATAAAGTCCGAATACAACCGATCTTCATATATACTGTGCACTTGGCGCCGTTTGCATGCGATTTCAGTGATCTATTGTCGTACAATGCCGCCAACTGTTAGAGCAAGAAACAAGGGCCACTCCTCAATTTAGCTTTATATGATTCACTGAGAGGAATGCACATGTTCAAACCCTTGATTTTCATATCCTTAGACATATGAATTCCACAACCCTGAATTACCTCCGCGTGTTTCTATTCAAAAAAAAGGCCGTTTTCCTGGAATATGCACGGTCAATTTCAACTTTGCTTTCAACTCACAATTAGGATGATAGGTTCTAGAACCAATGTAAAAATCAACGACTACCAGACCCCTTCAATTAAGTTTTACTTTCCTTAACGAGTAAAAAGAAATACAATACCTGTCCTGCGCTCAGCATAAAGTCTAAGGTGTCCTTATCCAAAACGTTGAATACAACACTGATACATCCGCGATACTCCGTTGACTTGCGTGGCAAATGCGGCGGTTCCACTCCCTTCAATCCTTATTATGAGCACGAGTACAATATAACCAAAGCCTGCGGCGTTAATCTTATCATCAGTCTCGTAAGGACTCCTGAGCCGCCGACTCGAGGAAGTATCCTTCTTCAAATCCGAGATGATGAAAAAGGTGCTCGACACACTTATGGGTTAAAAGACTTCGCCGATAGTGAAGAGAATCTCTTCAAACAGTCATACAACAACGAATGATTTCATACATGTCAATAACGCTTGGCTCATGGCTTCCTATTTCAGGATCATATACAAAAAGGCCTTACGGAAAGATCGAAAGCAGCCTTACGTGTTTCTTTTAGTAAGCTACACTGATAACAATAACAGAGGCATGAGAGCATTCCGAACGGCAGTGTTGATCCCAGCAATTGCTTTGGCCTGTCAAAATGAAATGAATGAAAAACAACTCTCATAGCTGACGTTGTTTCCAACACTTTGGTCTTGTTCTAATAGGCCGCTGGAGAGTGATCAGTAAAACAAAAAAAAACGACAGCCTGC
>JAIUJM010000022.1:36427-56636 GCA_026262225.1 Inosperma sp. D86
GGAGTGTGATCTTTAAAACAACAAAAAAAACGACAGCCTGCTTTATGGGGTTTGTGCCACACTTGGCCACATGGCAAAGTGGCAGACGTTCAGTCCTTTGACCGCGCTGTATCATAAACAGGAGGATGTAACGCTCTTGCCTTGTACTGCGAGGATAGTTTTTGTAAAAACAATTATTGCTAACGAAAATGCCGGCTTGCCAAAAAGTTGATATCATCTTTCTCTGACTGACCAGGCCGGACGCAATGATTTGGAAATGGCAACTCATTGACTCCTTCCTGTTATCGCAAGTACCACCCTAGATTTTAGCATGATCGTCATGGAAGAAACGACCTCGCGGACGGAAGGGTCATTCAAAGGAGGAGTCCGAGTCTAGACCGTTTTACTTACATAGTCCTTTACCTATATATTAACATCATCACGGCCCTGAGTTGACAAATTTCAAGAGAACGGTGTTGCAAAACCATTAGGTTGGACTAGCTCTTAGGGGGCCAGACTCTCTCTTTTTTCATGCTTAATTTCGCACGCATAAGGACTGAGTCAGTAATCCAGATTCAATCTTTCCCTCCCCCTACAGAGTTCAAACGTTCATTGGTCATCGTTTTAGGGCGCCTTGAAGCATTGTTCACAAACAACCTGAAGGTTTTATGTGCTTGTCCCCACGCCCGTCTTTTCTTTTCTCTTTTCCACTTCTTCAAGTCTCATTCCTATTGACTTTTCCCGAATGGGGAATTGGATAGATGGATCACGAATCACCCAAAAGTGACGTGACGGACCCCCTCAAAAGTCGGTCAGTGTTTCCATCTCTGTCCTCGACCGACATTACAAACAATTCAATTGAATGGGAAAACTATTTCCGGGGAAAAGACATCAGAGGTAACATGTCAGTGACCTTGGCGCTGTCCATGCGCTGTATTGCATGCCAACCAGCCTATATACTTACTTATATATATATCATTTGTATACTAACGCCGTTTGACACGTTGAGGGAACAAACCTTTTCGATGATTTCCATAGCCAGATCCGGCGTATGTTTTCACAGGACTGCCCAAGTAGACTCGAAACACTTGGGCTTTTCCTTCCAACTTGAAGTTTATAATCTCTCACGCATTCATTGCGTGAAGAGAGAGAGAGATACAGGACAACCCTCCCTCATGGAACGAAATGACAGGTATGCACGACAGCCTTTTCTGGTCAATTAACAGGAGTTGATCATTCCTCGCTGATCGCTGTCACCGCCCGATTTCAGATTTCTTTGCTTCTGTGACGCTCAGATAAACAGAGTTTCATAGCCGATGGCACGGCATAGCTCCATCAAAGCTAAGATACCGCTACTACCAGTAGCTGGATAGAGTAAGGGGGTTGTAAACTTGTAATCTTAAGCAATCTCTACAATGAACCAAAGAGCTGGATTGATGAGATATCAATACAAGCCGCAAATCCAGCGATGACCGATTGTCGATTTTCGGGAGAAGAAATGACTTGATTGTACACTACTACGAGAGAAGAGTGAGAGACAGCACGAAAGAGCGAATAGACTTGCGAAAGCAAAAAATGAATGAAAGAAGGAATGGAAAGATAGGGAATTGACCAAAAACGGAAAAAAAACAGCTGCATCAGTGATCCTCGTAATCGTGGAAGGAGGGCTACAGACGCGATAAAGATATGATATGTAAAAATGATAATACAAGACCGCATGCGGTTCCAAGATATGGCGTGAAATTGTCGTCAAGCAAGTGAAACGAAAGTGGGGTATCTGTAAGTGAAACGGAGGATAAAGTTGCCTGTGAGTGTATATGCGTATGTGTGATAAGGTGTTGTGATAGTAGTGAGATGAGGCAAGAGGAATTACGAGGAGGATAGTGGGGAAGAAACAAGAGGGTGAGATTTTTAGAAAAACAAAAATCGCAGGTCCGAATCATTAGATACGTGAACGAAGAAAAGACAGATATGGTTGGTCAAAAAGCTGTCTTGAGGAAGAAAGCATTCATAGCATTGCAAAATG
Organism: Inosperma sp. D86; assembly: GCA_026262225.1. Taxonomy (NCBI): domain Eukaryota; kingdom Fungi; phylum Basidiomycota; class Agaricomycetes; order Agaricales; family Inocybaceae; genus Inosperma; species Inosperma sp. D86. Next base: position 38,433 of record JAIUJM010000022.1, read on the forward strand.
ACGACAAGATATATCTGCGAGAGAAGATTATTGAAATAGCAACGATGGATGACGCGTGCGATCGTCCCCAATGGAAAATAAAATAACGCCAGCGGATCGAGAGAGGCGCATATACATGTGCATGTGTGCACATCAGCACTGCTGCACGCGGGGTGTTCGCTCCATCGTGCTTGTTTACACCCTCTCCTGTCTTTTTGGCCTGTGCTACAGATCTCCTGTGACCTTGTTGTAATGGTGGTGATGATCCTGCGATAGATGCTCATTCATTGGAACGAAACCAAAGTCTGGAGAAACTATTCAAAAGTGTGTCAGTGCCTCATGTTAAACCGCATACACACAAATAAAGGAGTTAAAGAGGACCATTCAAAGCTGGCATAGCGATAGGATGCTTGTTCCGTCAATTTGCCACTGTGGAAATGGAACAACAGACCAAACGGACATCAAGGCAATAGCCCCCGTAGGGTTTAGCGCGACGTTTGTGTCAAAAAAAACAGAGCGAGAAAGGATCACAGGGTCAGATCTAAAATATGGGACACTCACATCTGTTAATATCCGTTTCACCATTATAATTTTCTTGAATAGGCGGTGTGTTAGCTTGGGACGAGGAAGTATGTGATGCCGCTGATATCGATGATGTCGAGGTTGACGGCCGAACATTTCTAGCCCAGCCATCGTTCATCGACTCTATGGATGCCGCGTGGGCTACTTGATGGTGATGTTGTTGCTGTTGTTGATGATGATTTGAAATGGCCGAATATGCAAAGTCCGCTTGGCTGTTGTTGAAGTTGTACGGATCTACGGAGGGCAGCTGAATCATGCTACGCACGCGAGGGATGCCGTTTCCTCCTCCCTGCGATTGGTGTTCGTCAATGGGTGTAGGCGAAGTCGACGGTCGTTGTTGTTCCGTTTGGTCGTATGGGTTCGGGTAGGGGCTCATAGCTTGGCTGTGTCGTCTAGCTCTTCGAATGCTTAGACTGCCTGGGCCATAGTTTGATTTTGAGGAGGTTGGACGAGTCGGAGAGATTGGGCGATGATGGCTCGAGTTGGGACGGGAGTAGTCGTCCTGATAAGGCATAGAAGAAACAGAAGAAATCGAATACCCGGTCGTTGGCCGACTGTCTGGAGATAGAGAAGAGGCACTGTGTTCCCCTTGCAGAGGCATAGAAGAAAATGGCGAGGCATATGATGTATTTATTGTCGGAGTAGGCCGAGAGTACCCGTTATGACTGGGGTTCAGCAACGATGAAAGACTGCCATTATGGCTAGATGAGCTGCCATTGTAGCCGTTGTTGAACGTTGACCAGTTGTTTTGCTCAGTAGTGTTTGAATACTGAGTTGAAGGGACGACAAGGTCCCTAGTCGAGCTCGAATAGGTCGACAAGGAGTGAAAATTTGAACTGTGGGAGTCCTCAGTGTGTTGAAGGGTATGGGGTGCACTGTAAATTCCATTGGATTGGGAAAGATGGGGAGGGTCAGAGGGGACCATTAACGGAGGAAGAGCGGATCTATTGTAATTGCTGCCCCAACCGGTGGTGCTATTACCGTGATTTAGCGGGGCCATGGTGCTCGGGAGAGAGAAACCACGAGCTCGACCTGCTGCAGCCGATGAAACGAGTTTGCTATGGTTTGGATTCGCAACAGAAGACGGGACGGTGAGAGAGACGGGACCAATAGCCATAGCAGATCTGGGGGGAGGGATCGAGGGATGTTCTTGAACATCGCGCTTTCTTGGCTTTGGTAGACGCGGGGGAACCCGGCGCTTAAAGTTTGCCACAACCTCGGGAGGGGAGTGGCGATTGAGGGTGGGGTGAGCTAGAGAAGGTAGGGGAAGCAGAGATGATAAGATACTGAAATTTTTAATGTGTGAGAAAGCAACTGGAAAACATACACCAAGTGCTCGCGTCTGGATCGTCAATGGCGGGGTCAACGTTTCGCAAGTTGACCTTGCGCATAAAGCCGTATATCTGGACGGAAAAAATAAGACCAAAAAACAAGACAAGGGACGATACTCACGTTTAGTTGCCGAGAGAAGCTGGCGAACCGTGATTGACGGTAGATGCTTGGAAGAACATGGAGCGCGAGCTGCTCGGGGCGTTCTACAATGATATGTTCGCCTGCGGGATCCCAACGAATCATATGGTGGTTCTCTGGACGCTCTAGGAGACTGTTTGCGGACGATGAGGACAAGAAAAATGGACGGGGACAAGATCTGGACATACGCATAGAGTTTTGTGAGAAAGGTAGCCTGGGGCTTTGTCTCTGATTTTAGCTGTTGATGATCGCTGGACTTTGGTGAGCTCGGAGGTGGCTGCTCGCTGTTTGGGTCGTCGTGGGACTGAGGATATTGCTGGTAGCGGTTGTCGTAGTTGTGCGGGTAAAGATCAGCCATTGTTGGAAGGCCGTGTGTGGACTTTCAAAGGTATTTCAATAGTTGAAGGGAGAGTGCCGAAGTACGTAAAGAACTCGCACGAGGCTATTAATGCGACATTTATGGACTCCGTATGTTATCACACCAGATCTCAGATACCCGAGGCGCCGAGGCTCACATCACGATCCAATGTCACCCCCCAAATTCAAATATATATAATATTTATTAATTTATTAATCCCCATCATAGTGAAGTGTCACACTCGAAAACTGCCCAAACAACTCGGCCGTCTCTGCCTCCCCATACCCATCCATCTGCTGCTCCTCGAGGTGCAATGAGTGCGACTCCTTCATGTTCCGGAAGTTCGCCGCATCCTGTCCGTTCGACGCACTAGGCACGATCTACACAAACAACACAATGTTACCTCACTATTTTTATCCTTCAAGCACACTCACTGGTGGTCGCATATTCCGTAACAGTCCCCAGTTGATTTTCGCAAACCATCGGTGCTGCTTCACCTCGCTCGCACCGCTTCTGCTCCCAAGTCGTGTCCTATCAGACTTATCAAGCAGCCGTGTCATGCACTCCTTTCCAGCCCTAATCGCAGAATAATTAGTAATGGCCTTTCCATCTATGTTACTGTCTGATGCGCGGACTCTTGTTGATGCCCGCGCATCCATCACATCCACCCATTGGCTGCACAACATAGCCGCCAAAATAATCAAACAGGAGCAAGCCCACTCACGAGGAGATTTTCGGACAGTCGGAGAAAAGCACTGGCTCATGGCGGATATTATTAAACGTATCACTACGCTCAGGGCCTTTGAAAGGCGTTGTCGCATACTGATCCAAGTAAAAGAGATCCATCACGGAAAAGTTCCCTGTACGTCAGCAACGCTCATAAATACAATAGACTTTTCACGATACGTACAATCATCTCATATATGAGGATACCCAGTGTCCACCAGTCAACCGCTGCCGTGTGTCCGTGCGCAGCAATGACTTCCGGTGCGATATACTCTACAAAAAGAAAACGTAAAAAGTGCCAGATTCAGTAAATCAAGATTCCATTTCAAAAAGGGTTAAATCTGTCGCCTAACCTTCTGTGCCAACGAATGAGTTTGTTCTGAAATTCGCGGTGCACGTCATCGTGTCCACCAGTGGAATCTAGAAAATCCCCCAAAAAGGTTTCGTTAAGCAAAAAACGAAGCTCCACCGGCAGATTGTGTCTCACCCCATTCTGTTCGGAATGGACCATTGTGGGCATAACATTTGGGTCATTCGACTGTTTCGCAAGGTCAAAGTCTGAGAGCATGATGTGTCCAGACTGATGAAGCAAAATATCTAACACACAATGAAACACCTTTAGCATCCCAGGTCAATATACACGACAGACGATCAGTTCCACTTACTCTCCGGCTTGAGATCACGATAAATAAAACCCATTAGATGAAGGTATTCCAACGCGGCAACCACCTCCGCGGCATAAAACCGCGAACCGTCTTCAGACAGGCACTTGCCCGGTCGTGTTTGCAACGCACGGAAGAACTCGCCACCCATGCAGTACTCCATACAAAAATAGAGGTATCCTTCCGATTGAAATGAGTGGTATAATGTAACGATGAAAGGATGGTTGGCGGTTGCCAATATTTCTTGCTCTGTCAATGCGCGCTTGATCTTTTTCCGTTCTATCATTTCTTTCTTTGATAACACTATGAATGAGCGGATCAGATCAAATAAAGTCAGTTGAAAAGCCTTTGATTACGCGAGATAGAGGTGGGTAAAAAGATAAAAGAGTAAGGTGAGGGCAATGCGAGGAGGAGGCTAGGCAGAGAGGTAAAAAAGTTGAGTTTGGTTACAGCTTACCTTTCATTGCGTAAAGCTTGTGAGTTTTCTTCTCCCGTACAAGATACACTCGGCCTACATCTCCTTTTCCCAGCATTTTGATCTTGGTGAAACTCGATGGGCCAACCTCGACCTGGATGAATATTTGTTTCAATATATGGGGAATCACCACTCAAACATAACTGGATTATATCCAGAACAAGAGATGAATCCTTACCTGCCCAACTTTGATTGAGTTGCTGGAATATGTTCGTCGAAAAGCCCCCCTGTTTGGGGGTGCCAAACCCAGCTGGTTCAAAGATGGTGCTCTAGAGGAAACACGTCGCGGCGATGCCGGGATCCTCCCCCCTCGAGACGAAGTGGATGAGATGGTTTCCAATGAATCCTGTCCTTGGTCCGTCTCACTTGAGGTGAGGGAGGGTAGAGGGGGCACAGAATCCATTGGGGCCGCCAGTAAACCGTTCTTGGTCATCGATGATGGTGATCGCGTACCAATTGAAAATAGGCCTTTCGCGTTGGGTGCTGAAGCTACGCGGCGAAGAAAGCGGGTAGCTGACGCGCTGACTGACTTTGGAGTCAGAGGAACATTTGTCCTTGAGCGCGTTGGCGCTCTACTGAAGGAATGTTGGGTAGGATCCGCGGACAAAACCTGCTGGCCGCGAAAAGATGTATGAAGACGAGCAACGGTTGACTTTGCGTGTTGCCGTGATCGGCCAGGTGTTGTTTGTGCTGTGAGAGGGTCAGATGATTTTTGGCGGGGCAAATGAGGAAAAATATGGTGCTGCGGTGTCGAATAGGGTGAATTTGAGGTTAAAGCGACATAAGAGTCTGTCGAATGCGAGTTGGACGAGTTGTATGATGTCCTTTGTTCTGTGAAATAGGAACCAGGGGTTAAGGAGGCGCTAGGTGGTGTAAAGGTGGGAGAGACGCTGCTTTGAGCAGTAAAAGAGACGGAATCGGTATCCAGCCGTGGTGAATGGCCATTTGTGCTACTGGTCTTCCTGAACGTCGTGCTGGGCAAACGAAATATGGATTTCCAGGACGACTGAACTTTGGGAGAGCCTTGAGCGCCATTGGAGAAGTTTGAATGATAAAAAGAGGGACTATTAGAAAGTGAACTGAATGAAGAAGTGGGCATAGTGAAGGTGACCAGATTGTTTTGTCGTCGTGGCCGTCGTCGTCGTCGTCGTCGTCGTCGTCAACAACGGTGTGAGAGAAAAGAAAAAAAGAGCTGAAGTGAAAGGGATCAAAAACAGTTAGTGCATAATTATATTTGTCTCCTTTCAGCATAACTAGCTACATCTTATGTAAGTGTTGCCTGACTTCACCTCACCGTCCACCTTTCAACTCTCCACATGTTTTTTTCCAGAACATGCCAAATTACTCAGTGCTGTAGTTCATTTCTATTCTCTTCTTAGCCAGGTCCCTTTCTTTTTCTGGACACAAAGAAGACCCCTTAAAGACATCATCTTATACTTATACCTCTTCTCTCCCCTCCCAATGTCCCAGTACGGCGGTACCAGTCTCTCTTGTGCTTCTAGATTTCTTAAACTTATGCCTGGTAATACTGCTCTCGGGACGAATGGCCATTCCCCCAGGATCGTACTAGTCCCAATCAGGCAACTGGCGCCATACGTATGCCTTTCATAATGTGGTTGCAAAGGCGACAGTGCACGCACGACCACCGTTGTTGCCTCGCTTGCCAAAATATAACTTTTTCAGGTGTTTACCGTTAAGTAGGCGACTAAACGTGGGCGCTTACTTTAATAGTCTTCCGGCGTCTATTGTGAATTTACCGCTCGGCTTCGGCTGCCAAGTGCCGCTCTCCGTTCCACATCCTAAAGTCAGTGGCATCTAATCATTACGATGGTGAAAATTTTCAGTACGCCCTCAGTTCTACTCATCAAATCCAGCTGATAATGATCCGCGTATTTCTAACCTGCGACGGTCATGAATGGAGGCTCGAGTCCGGAAGCCTTCTGGGCCTTGTTCACCCATTTCCCATACAATTTTTGTATCTCTTAGGTCCGCTTATTTTGATGGCATTACCCGGGCTCTTAATATGCCCTCAGCTTCTGTTCTACAAGCACTTCATTATTTGCTATCAAAAACCGCTTAGTGCTATGTCATTTTTGCACAACCGGTATCCGAATCCCATCCATGCATAGCCACTCTTCTTTGGGGATATCTTCATTATGCTATCCTCCTCGAACATCGCTGATTGCCTGTTCCCTACCTTGGATGCAATCGAACGTTCAGTGGGCATTGCTCATCATTGTAGGTCAATTGAGCTGTCTCAGTGCATTATTCTGATCTGCAGGCGCTTGTAAATCAGGTCCCGTACCTGTAGGCTGGAGTCTTGATGATACAAGAGGGCTTATCACAATCTAGGATTCGTGGATTACCGGGGAAACTCATCCACTGGTTCCTGGTCTATGGTTTAACCTTCATCAGCTGGCTTTCGTGTGGAACCCCTTGAGGATTCTCTTCCTTTTTCCGGCCATTGCAGTGTACGAACGTGGAGGCTATCTCTGAGTCATCCTGATCAGGAGTATCCCAGAGCCCTCAAGAAGGGTCTCCGACGTACTATTTAATCTGGTCTCGAGACTACTTTTGTGGATCACGAGTGACTTTTCTCCTACAAAGCCATTCATCGTCGTGTGATTTGCTCAATTGATTTCAGTGGGTCAAAGGCCATTGGACAGACTGTTTGCAATTCAGGTCTATTGGCACTGACTTGTCCTCAATTCGAGCATTTCCTTTTTATGAGCTCCATGTTTTGCCGTGATTGTGGAGGACGTGGGCGTCAACCCCCTGACCGGCAGATTCAAGGATCATTATCCTTGTCCAATTTCGCGGCTGGACCTCCTTTCGGTGGCCGATATAGATTCGTTGTATTTTGGTCTTGAGAACTAGGTTAACATTGACAATTAACAACGCTTCCTTGACGCTCTGCTGGGAACCTCTGCACGTCTCAGTTGAGCTCTGGTGGGTCTTAACTATGAAAACAAGAAAATTTATGCGGTGAAATGATCTTCGTTGTCCTTAATGGCGATAATATATCATAAAGACCACCAAGGCCGGAGAAGGGAGGGACAACGTGCACACAAAATCTTCACTTAATGTCCACTGCACACCTGACAAGGAAAATGATATGCTCATCTGATACGATAATTCTCCATTTTGTGGCTGTATTGCAGAAGAACAGACAGACCCAGTCCCAAAGGAATGTTGGGATAAACCCCATTCCGGCTGACTTTTCCTATTTTGAGCGCCGGTAATGTCGGACAGGCCGATGTGACAAAGGCATTCCATACCAAATTTACGCAGCGTTATAATCCCGCAGACGTCGGGATACTTACCTGAAAAACAAAATGTAAAAAACCAAATGGTCTTTAAAGCCGCTCTGAACATTATTAGCATGCCTCGAGTTTTCGACTTCAGCGGACCAACGAGCAATTACCCACCCGTCTTTCTGGGGAACTTGTCATTAAAAGCACGTCTCTGGTTGCTGGAATTCATCACTCGGATCCACCCATTGAATATCCCGGCGTTGTTTAGATTTGGTTGGACAACCTTCAATGTCGTTGAACCATCGGCCACCATCGCTGGAAACGCGCCCACTCCTCAACGAGCGGTCTTGTTCCTACCATTCTACAGATGACGTCAATTCGCGAGTCTCGACAGATGCAACGGAATCCCCGCAGCCTGTCAACAAGTTTACAAGAATTGATCTAGCGTGGATACTCGCAGGATTATGGTCTGGCCTACTATTGGGCGCGTTTGATGGTAAGCATTCTAAGAGATGCTATCAATGGTAATATGTTTGAACAAGCAGAAAATAGGTACTGTCGTGGCAACTCTGCTAACACCGATTGGGAGCGAATTCAATGCCTCACATAAAGCATCATACATAGGATCCTCGTACTTGCTTTCTGTGTGCTGCTTTACTCCCCTTTATGGTGAGTGAGTATCGACAATCACATGCACCTTCGTCATAAACATCTTTGACAGGGAGATTGGCGGATATTCTTGGCAGAAGAGGAGCGATGCTACTCGCCCTATCTCTTTTCGGTGCGCTTGTATCCAGGACGTGCCAAGAAGGGGGGCTAACCACCAATTCAGGGTCTGGCACGATATTATGCGGCCTGGCACCTTCCATGAATGCACTTATCCTCAGTCGAGTTGTGGCTGGAATGGGAGGAGGAGGGTAAGTACATTTTCGATCGATACCAACCCTGCATTCTATTCTTGTCAAGTTGTCTCTGACCTTACTGCTTCTAGTGTTATGACAGGCAAGTGCCTTATGGGGATTGTGTAGTGGCGTATTCCTTCTAATGGACAAAGCCCTTTTCTAGTTGCTAGTATAGCAGTAACCGACTTGATCCCGTTGTAAGGTTGACAAGATCCTTCATCGATTCCACAGAACTCACTCCAAATTCATAGAAAGCAGCGCGGTTTATATCAAGGAGTGGCCAATATGTAGGTCTCTGACATCTCTCTCGATCTTCTGATCTGGTCACTGATCCAAGTTACAAGCATATATGGTATTGGTGCAGCTCTTGGTGGGCCACTTGGTGGTTGGGTGAACGACACCCTCGGATGGTACGTGTCTCTTTGGATTTGCGTTGTTATTGAATGACCAGTTTAATTGGTCCAGGCGATATGCTTTCTATATACAGGTTCGTTCCTAGATCTAAAACCAGCGTTGGTCCATATTTACTCTTTCTAGGCGCCGTTTCTAATTTTAAGCTGTGTACTTGTTGCGTGGAAAGTCAATATCAAGTTGCCCGACGAAATCCAACATCAACAATTGTCGGATAAATTACGTCGAATTGACTTCTTTGGTTCGTTCACTCTCGCGGGAACAGTGGGCTGTCTCTTCCTAGGATTCGACTTGAAGACGGCAGATATGATGGAATGGAAGCATCCTTTGATAATATTTCTATTGGTTTCTAGTGGTTTCTTTGGATTTGCATTCTTGATTGTTGAGGAATATTTGGCCCCATTTCCAATTATGCCTTTGCGGCTAATGACCCAACGGATACCCTTGTCTGTCGCTTTATCAAATTTACTTCTGAGCATGGGCGTTTACTCTATGGTGTGTTGTCCAATCATTCACAATTTGTCATTAGTTTTGTTGAAAGATAAGATTACAGCTATTTAGTGCTCCAATAGTACGTCATTTTACAGAGCAAGCGTAGATTTTCCTCATTACCATATCAGTTTTTTTTGACTGTTCGTTTGGCCCCATCCACAGTCGCTGGTAAGTTTGAAAAACATGGGGCCACTATCAGACTACTCACAGCGCTTCTATGCAGGTTTTTACATGCTCCCGCATTCTGTCAGTCCATGCATCATTAAGTAATTCCCCATTTTACTTACTACAGTCAGATCTTTATTCCTGTCGGAAGTGTTTTTGCTGGCTGGTGAGTTGATGTGCTGCCAAGTAAACGGAAAACGCTTCATTGTTGCTTCAGGTACATGCGAAAGACAGGAAAACTTTATTGGTTGACCCTTCTAGCCGCGGCAATGAGCTTCCTGGCAAGCTTCCTTGCCAGTTTCTGGAGCAGGAAGACTCCATCTTTCCATCTCTGGCTAGATCTTCTCCCTCAAAGTTTCGGATTTGCCAGCTTTATCACCACGACTTTGATTGTAGGTCCACATTCCCACTTTGGTTGCACAGGTGATCTTAAACGTAATGATGGGTCAGGCGATGATAGCAGGGACCCGAAAAGAAGACATGCCCGTTGGTATTGGCAGTAAGCTCAGTTTGCTCAACCACATTGTGACCCAAGTTATTTACCCATAGCCAGTTACTTATTTGTTCCGAACAACGGGTCAGGTTTTGGGTGTCAGCTTCGGGGGTGCAATCCTTCAGGCAGTACTTTCGCAAAAGCTACGCGCCAGGATTCTTGGCCCAAACTCAGAACAAGTAAGATATCATGTCTCTTCAGCAAAATTTGATGTTTGAGCTATTGAAACAGATTATTTATTCCATTCGGTTCGTGCTTCGTTGGTCGGAGCGACCATCACTGCTGACCCACAAAACTCAAGGCATTCCGCTCAAATTATACCCACATTAGAGCCACATTTACGGGAAGCTGCTATCCAATCTTACGCCGACGCCTTACGTGTCGTTTTTATTTGTCAGGCTGCTGCCTGCCTGCTTGGTTTACTTGCAGCCTTGCCAATCAACGAAAGCAATCTCCCGTGAGTTGACCCGTCTGATTGAGGATTTAGGGGCAACTCATTGGTTACCAGAGGTACACAGGGAGGGAGGGAACAACCCGCCAACAACCGCAACGAAAGCGAATAACGCGATTCATGATAATGAACTTGTATTAACAGGACTTAAGCATCGGACACCTGCATTTGCATCTGGAGTTACACTTTTTAGCATCTAAGAATATGAAAGCATTTGGAGGGACACACACACACTGTTGTTGTTTTTTTTTAGTATAAGATCTATTCCGGCACTTTTTCTTCTATCCACCGTCTTGGTCGCTTCGCTATTTGTAGTTGAGTTGAATTGTGAACTGGGGATTGTGTATTATCCTCGTCTGCGAAACGAACTTTATCATGTCGAGCAGGACATGGGAGGATATTTGATGCAGAAACGGTGAGGCAAGCGGCGAAGAAGGTGAGACCAAAGAGGGAAGAGATGAATGAGCGACGTTGGCTTAAACGAATAATTTTATTCAAGGGCATCATAGGACTGTGAAATTGTGAAAACAGTATTTTTTTCAAGATACGAAGACGTACCCGACTGTATATCCATGTCTTTCCCAACCGAGCCGCAAATGGTGTCTCAGCGATCTACACTTCGTCGCTGTTGTGGTCAAAGATTGAAAGAGCTTGCTTCTCCAGTTTGTTCCCGTTTGGCAGTGGCTTTTGAACCCAAATTCTTCTTCAGCCACTACAACCATGCCAAGCGCAAGGGTTCTCAGAGACATGAAAGCGAGAAAGGGCGTAGCTGCCCACGAAATCATCCGAAGGGCATACTTGATGGTGGCCAGAAACGAGACGCTCTCACCGCAAGTTCGTCATCAAGCTCAGCTTCAGTTAAACACCTTTGGACGTTACACCCGACCAACGACGGTCAGGAACCGTTGCGTTGAATCAGGAAAAGGAAGAGGAATAATATCAGAGTTTGGTCTATCGAGAGTGCGTGAAACTCATTTGCGTTTTGTATCGGCACATTCCAATTTATTTTTTATTTCAGTTCCAATTCCGCCTCAAAGCACTTCGGGGTGAACTTTCTGGTGTCCATAAAGCATCGTGGTAATATAAGAGCAGGTAAGATTAATCAATTATAAACTAGTGTAAAAAAACAGATGAACAATTTATATTAAACAGATGGATCCACGTTTAGCCATTTATGTTCGGTCACTAGGGTTTTCTGGCAAAACTATTTCTTGGTCTCCTCTTTCACGCCTCCACTTGTTTACAATCTTCAATAGCGGCACATCGACGAGGAAGCTATGCCAATAAGCGTTAATTTAGGAAACGAGAGAGAGAGAGAATGCCAGATACCTATACTTGCGAATAAATTTCTCGCCCACTTCCCAATTATGGTGGTCGAGAACGTCATTGCCGTGGATCATAGTTGCTGTTCTCATGTCCACGAGACAGTCAACAAGATCATACCGTTCTGTGAGGGAAAATGTCAATAACCAAGCTGGAATAACATTTCCTTTCTTACGTCGTAGTAATATCATGCGGTCTCGTAATTCTGGGTGAAGTACTTGATCAATTACGCTCTCTAAACCTTTTGGTTAGTCACTGAAGTACAGAATCACCAAGGAACGCACCATGAGGCATTGTCCTAGGAGGGTAGATGTTTAGATAAATTAAAATTCCTCAGACGGAAAAGGCGTTACCTTTGGACAATAGTAGGCCGGAGAGACACAGGAAGACAATATGAAGAATTTCGCTTGTAGTTTTCCAGGTGATAGCTAATTCCAATTGAATGAGAACAAACGATAATGCTGATGATGTGGAAAATTAACTTGATTAGTTTGTAGGCCTCCTGCTTTTTTGGATCGTCGTCGTCCTCGATGTCATCATCCGCCCCATTATCGTTTGCCACAACCGCATTCGCAGATTGGGGTGCTTCGTAAAAAGAGGACGGTGTTTGTTCGAGCCCTACATCAACCGGAGGCATGAAGGACCTGGAATAGCCATCAAGACCAGAATTTGGATACTGAGCCGTTGGATTGGTTGGCGGTATAAATAGCGGAGAAGTATCAGCACCACGCATCAGATCAGAAAAAATATTGTGATCTTGTGGCCTGGTAGGGGGATACAGCGAGGTCGTTTGTGGTGACGAGCCCATGGGGACAACCAGAGGGAACCCTGCAGCATTGGAATCATCAAAGTCCTTGTCACTCCTGCGACGTTTCTTTGAAGTGTTGTCATTGATGTCCCCTTCCGGTGTGCGTTTCTGGCCAGTGGAATTCGTAACAAAATTGGAGGAAGAAGGGGTAGACGCATCAGGTTCAGTTTGCTTGCCTTGATTGGCCTTCTTTCGCCGTTGGTAACCTTCCCAAGCCGTATCAGTTTCGCTCCTGTTGATATAGTTGTTGAAATCTTGTAGATTCCAGCCCAGCTTAGGAAGGAGGCCACCAGCGCCATCTCCAATGAACGAGGCCAAGTTACGGAGTAAGCTTCTCAGAGTATGGTTTTCAGCCATCAAGTCTATATATATTTTTTGTTAACAAATTTTGGGTAAAATCAAGCACGATAAGACCTTTCAAGATGTTCCTCATTTCGCTCACTGTTTCATCTCTGGTGCCAGATAATATCTCAACCCGGGCTTCGAGGTCTCGTATCTAGATTCAAATCAATTTCGAAAGGAGGGGAGGAGGTGAAAAGAGGACTAACACGCTGCTGTTTACGCAAACGGAATTCGCGCTGAGCAATGCGATTCTGGTCGCGTCTTGCAGCTTGCGAGCTGCTCTAAATGAGTCATCAAAAAGGACGTGCCGAAGTTAATATTAACACTCGCCTTGCTTTCTTCTTCCTGCCTGGCTTGCCAGGCTGATGAGAATCATCAATTTGAGAACCAAAATCGCTGTCCTGGAGCAAACTATTAGTATAACTCTACAGGAAGAGCATAGACAATTACATCTGCGCCCAGAGAAACACTACGAAGCCTGTTGTGTTCAGACATAGCAAGAAGGAAGAGTTGGTTGGCTGAATTACAAAGCAAGATTACGAGTTCATGTAATCACATCGGCAAAGACGGGCACCGAGATCACTGATATCACGTGTTTTACAATTGAGTTTTCCTTTCCAAGGAAAAGTGTCTACGGAAATGGCAAACATCTTGTCAGAAGTGCTGCTTACTTGCAAATATTTTAGCAATGATCCTACTACTTATTGGAGATGTTTTGCTTCGTGCCAGCGTGGCTTTTTAATGGTACAATGAAATTCCCATCCTTTCGGAGTCCTAGACTCCGTATCATGTTCTCATTGTCAGATTATATCCATCTGTCTGATGCATCAAACACGAAAACTGTTCTTTCTTGGCATACATTTCAGTAGCAGGCATAACTAGTCCAACACACCACCTTGTATACCGACATTCAGATTGAGGTATTCCTTGTAGCAATCAGGGAAATTCATCGGAGACGTGTGGTCATGGTTCCAAGAAATCACTGCGGTATCACTTGGAAATAAAAGGGTGACAGGCAGGGGTGATGATCAGCGAGCCTCAAGTTGCACCACTAAGATAAAATGAATTAGTTGCAGTATGTTGTTTAACGAGGGTTCAGGAACGCACTCCTTCTTGTCCTTTTCTTATACATTATCCGATGCCCACATTCTCTACACCGAATAGGTTCCCTTGGCTTTATCTCGTTTTTGGCACCACAATCTGAGAATGAGATGAGATTTGAAGCATAGAAAGGATGTATGATCCTGACCTGCACAAAGGTATTCCATATCCTGCCTAGACGGTGGTGCAAAGTTACCTGTGCCCCCAGCAGGATTTTGACTCGTACCCTGGGATTGGCTCATGTCTGACCGGATGAAGACTGAGAAGATGCAAGTGGGAGTCTGATTACATCAGCAGTACTCACGGATGCTACTGCGCAACTCTTGGTATGGCAACGGAAGCGTCATATGACGAAGGTTCGAGTAGATATTACCATGGCAAGTATGTTTTCTACCGGCGTCTATGAAATATTGAAAAAGGATCACCTTGCCGACGGCTATTTGCTTTGCAACGACAAATGGTCTGTTGATAATTGTAACCCTCGCATCCTGGCAACATCCCCGTGGGTTTCACTATAACGACCCCCCTTTATAGATGAGTCTCTTCTTATCATCCACCATGGCTGCCCTTCCTTCCTTTGTTCAACTAATGTCCACCCTCGGCTTGTCAGATCCTGCTCCCTCGCCATCTCGCTCGACTTCAACGCCGTCTCTTCGTGAGGCTGTAACCCGCCGTTATTCCCCGTATTCTCCTGCTATGGTGAGTTTCCATGAATACCATCCACTCACCGCTAATTCTCCCAACAGTCATGCCACAAAAGAAAGAGCAGCCAGTCGTCCGTTTCCTCGCTATCAGATATCGATACTTCTCCGATCGATCCTGTATGTCACTTCATCTCCAGCCTTGACATACATACTGATTATGCCATGATAGATGTTTACCATTCCTCGTCGCACAACGCCATTGCGCGCACGAAAGCACCGTCATAAGGTTACTCGAAGTGATTCGTCCTGCGACATAACCGGGGACACCCCAATTTCTATATATGTCCGCCGCAAGACACCCGCTTCGTCTCCTGTCACACCCAACTTCGACAGTGGATACGAATCCTCTGCCTCACATCAAACCCCGTTTTCGCTCCCGACACTCCCCTCTGTTCTCCTCTCCAACTCCGCAAACTCAGAACCCGCCTCTCCCACCTCTGATTGCGATTCAGAGATGGCCAAAGGCCAGGACTACTATCGTTTCATCTTCCAACGCACTGGAACAAGAATTTCCGCTCCTCCTGGTACTCACAAGCGAACTCACCTCTCCAAAACACACCTCAAATCGTAAACTTGCCATCCTCCATCCACCCTCCTTTTGTCCCCGATTCTATCCCTTCCTTGCCCTTGTACCGTTATAGTCGGACTTTATGGACTGTGGACGTCCCCATATACACAACACACACTTAAAACAGCTTCTTTTCTTCTTCTTTCTTCTCTTGTCCCAACTGTAACATCTTTCTATTTTTGATCTTATTTTCTTCTATGTAAGTAATTGAGCTGGGACCCACCACTCCTTAGTCCAACATATACTTTGGTCACCATAGTTTTTTTCTTCCCTTTTGGCAGGTATGTCACCACGCTATTACTAGCGTGTCGATACGGCAACCAGCGACCACCAACCATTGATCTATTCTTTGGTTGACAACTTGCAAGTCATTCGGAATGAACATCAGCAGGTTAGATGACGATGGCGTAACCATCGTTAATCGGATTTGTATCGTTATTCCTTTGCTTCCAATAATAATAAACAGCACCTTCGTTTTTATTATCAATCACGATTCACAACACCTCAGTTATGGTCGTCTTCTTCCGGTCCCGGACACAAACTTTGCATTTCTTCATTGCTTTGGTATTCCACTCCACACCAAAAGCAGTATGTGTACTCCTTCCGTAAATACGACAGGACAAGGCCGAGTCGATCCTCTGCCTATCAAAATCGGAAACCGAATAAGAAGAGAGGAGTCGGGTAGAACGTCAGTCCATGACAGTGCAAAGGAAATTTTCGGGAAAAGGCTGAGACGAAACTCACCTGGAGACGTAAAAATTGGGTAACTTCTTCCAAGACCTCAGGAGGAAACTCCCGATCCACGGTCGGGACCGATGACGTTTGTTTCATCAAAATGGTGCTTGAGGACTCATCCTCATCTCCGAGTTCGTCATGATGAATTGGTTGTAATGAATCGGCTTGCATCTGTTTACGTAGACGATTTTGAATGGAATCTTCGGGATCTCCTTTAATTAGCACACTACTGTTGTGCTGTCCCAAGGCTTCAATCAATCCAGGTGGAAACGTGTCATAGTTGCTAGGATTCAACCATAGCACGTTGAACTGTAGCGAGGAGATGTCAAGCAAACGCGAGGTTTTTTTTTTTTAAAAAAAAAGTCTCATGCTCACCGATTTCCCCATTCTTTCATCTAGAGTGGCGCACGTCCGCTGTGTTGGCCCTGTAAAAAAAAACCGAGCACCGAGCAGTAAGCGGTTCCGTCTTACACAACTGTACAGCTGTGGTGTGCTCATTCTGACACACGACATACCTAATCTTCCCTCAGCACGGCGATTGTTATATTCATCTCTGGCTCTTTCTCGGAAATCTCGATGATTGACATCCTCAGCCGACTTGATTATTTTAGCTAGTCGCTCTGTAGAGCATGGCGAGGCAGCTCGCTTCCCGAGTCCTATTCCTTTCTTCCCTATACATATAATGTCAGAAAGGAAGTTATAACTTGGCACCGGAATTTCGGACCTGCCCACTCCTGCAAAGGTAATGGCTCCGTCTTATGACCTAGTGGAGGGGAATCGGTTCTATTATTATGGGTTGAAGCTTCGTCTTCTGCAGGGGAAGATTCCTTTCCCTTGGGAATTGATGTACTGGGAGGCATCGGAGCGATAGTTCCAGATATCTGATCCTCATTTCCAGTCCTCCCAAGCGATTGTCCAGGCTTAAATCCCATCTTCATCATGATTGACAGTGCTTTATTTCCAGAGCTCAACCCCGATGCTTCCTCCTCCGTGGCTCTCTCAAACAGGCTCTTGCTCAGACCTGCTTCGCGACTCTCCACCTCGAGTTGTCGTCTGCTCTTTGTCCTGTTTTGTTCATTCTTTAGTCGAGATTTCTTCTGTGCCTCTTTTCTGATCTGGCTGTACGTTCGAGGGGAGGAAGAGGTAGCACCTGGGTCAATGAGGAATTTCTCAGACAGATAGTCGTCGTCGTCCTCTGTGGACATTATTCACGCAAATAAGGATCAACAACACGCTTGAACGTGACTGTACTAGGGTAAAGCGAAATCATTCTACTGACAATAAAATCGCAATACAGGATGAACTATGAAAACGGCACCAGATCGTAAAAGTGGACAAGTGCATAAAATTAACGCTGAGAAGAAGAGAGTTAAACAGCAACAGCACAAATCACACTCCGAGACAAAAGGTAGAACACAAAGAAACGTAGACGAATTAATAGAGTATGAACAATTAATTCATCAGGCAGCAGAGGTCTCCATCTCAGCTCCATCCTTGGTTTCCTCAGTGACAATAGAATTGACTGCAACTTTGACGACAAGAGCGCGACCTTCAATTTCTTTGCCATCTAAAGCAGCAATCGCTTTGTTCTGTTCTTCTTCGCTACCAACATCAACGAAACCGTAACCCTTGCTTTTCCTGGGATGGCCAAAGCGCCTACGAACGATACGGGCGCTGTGAACGGTAATACCTGCGTCGGTGAAGATGGCGCTGAGCGCAGTATCGTCAATATTAAAGCCAAGGTTGGCGACGAATAGCATGATTTTAGAGGGCTCTCCAGCAGGGGCTTCACCCTGTGGGCGAGGTGAACGAGGAACCCTCGGCTTCTTTACACGAGGCCTTCTGGTAGAAGAACCTTCAGCCGGCTTCTCACCCTCAGAAACAGGCGCAGCCTCGCCAGTGCCGTCCCCTTCAGCGGCAGGGGGAGCTGACGACCGCTTTTTGCGCTGAGATACGTGAGTGAGTAAGGATAGGTAGTGAAGCGATGGAACCGAACATACATTGAACTTCTTCTTCTTCTTCTTTGGCTTAGCCGCCTCGCTAGACACAGGAGCGGGAGCCGCGCCGTCCTCCTTCGGGGTTTCACCATTCGCTTCAGCTTCGGTTACTTCTCCCGGGACGGCCTTGCTACCACGTCTTCCTGGTCTCCTCTTGAATCTCCTCCCCTTTCTTTCCTTGTCCTTTTGATCAGAAGGCTTGGCAA
>JAIUJM010000023.1:0-55912 GCA_026262225.1 Inosperma sp. D86
TGAACTTGTTCCAGACCCCAACGCATGATCCACTCGTAATATGTCTCTATCCGGGCGCCAGAGATTTTCTCATGGCAAATCTCATTCATCTCTCACCCAAAAAGCGGCCGCCTTTCCCACTCGATCTCATAAAGGAACAAGGCAGTACGAGAGTGGGTGTGGCATTGGTTAATGCTACACGGGGCTTACATATAAGTGGTGACAGCAGCCGTGGTGGAAGTGTAGCGGCAGAGGTAATTGAAGACGATGGAAATGAATACGCAGATGTGGAAAGGACAGTACTGGATGGGCAAGAAATTGACACCACCCCCGTTTTCAATGGGAGGGAAGAGGTAGAACCTCACACTTTGACTGGATGGAAAATCGAGTTAGGCCAAACGATGGATGGTGATAAGATTCTCCTGAACTGTGCAATGGGTATAGGTGGGAGGGTGATCATTGGCGTTGGCTCAAAGGGGACTTTGTGGGTTTGGTGCCAAGACATTGAAGAGTGGCGCTATGTTGGTTGAATGTAGTGTTTTCAGAGCAATGTAGATTCGAAGCTTGCAACGCCTTATCTGAATGGGGTTCAAAGAATGCACAAAGCTAAGATATTCATCTAGTATCTAAACACTGACGTATAAAACGTTGGCTAATTCTAAGGATACAGTATCCGAAAGTTCCGCATGAGATAGGTAGTGCAAAGATCAAAGGCAGAAATTCTACAACCCAGGAGAATAAACCCACTTCTAGTAAAAAACAGTGACATGTTGGTGACTTCATCGATGACTACGAAGTCGAGTCTAATGTCAAAGGGTGCTGATTTCGTACTACCTGGGCTCGGATCATGTCCCCATCTTCCCCCTACAGTCCTTGAGGAACAACAACTGTAGTTATAGGATTCAGGAAGATGTTGGCCCACGGTACGAAAGAATGTATCATTGCGGTCCGAGTAGGAACAGATTTTGTTTGAGTTCTATACGTGTCCGAAGGATGAATAACCTTATTTGAGAAGGGGCCACCCAGCACGGGGCTGCGGAGCGGACCCTGGACCTTGTATACCATTTTCCCATGTTAGGTCATGCGGATTTGGGTAATTCGGTCCCAGTGGTGGCAAAGATATGGGATGGGGTGCAGAGATTATGAGGAATGTATATGTTCTGCGTTCCGCTCGGGGATTGCAGGGTGGGGAATTGATATGTCGTGGGCGGCGGGATAAAGAATTGAGTCGAGATACAACGTGAATTGTACTGTCTCCAAAAGTAGGGTGCCATATGAATGGCGCGATATCCGAAAGTCCGATCTATTGAAAGCCGAGATGGGGTGCAAAAATCAAGAGAGACGCTTGTACTGTGGAAGAAAAAGATAGGAATTAGTAGCTGAGCGAGCGACGACAAGAAAAAAGACTGACCATCATTGAAGGCTGCACGGCCTTGTATTGATAGGGTGAGTGCTGTGGCATGATGATATAACCAGGATGTGCGCCCCCTGTAGTGACCGGTGGATACAAGTACTGGTATCCTTGGGACACCTGCGGGGCAGGGGCCACGCTGTAGTATGCGGTCGAGTGCTGTGGGCTGACCATGTATGAGGGCGACCTGTGGTGGTGGGTACCGGAATGGTAATTCACCTGGTTGGAGGACCTCTGTGGTGCAGTCGCATATGCTTGAGGGACGACAAGCGGTGGTGAAAGGAAGTGCTGGCCCGATGGTGGCACAGGGGAGATGGCAGCCGGGTAAAATGGGGAGTGCGGCATAGCATGCAGAGCGGGTGCGGACAATGGCATCGGACCTGGAACGACAGCGTAGTCGTCCGAGTCCGAGGTGTCAGAGTCGGGGGAAGGAGGGTTGATGGAGAGGTTTGGTCTTGGACGTCTGTGGTGAGGTTTTCTCGGCTTTGGAGGACTGTATACCACGGACGACTTTGTGGGCACTGCATGCTCGTACTGTGAGCGATGCTGCTCGGTGTCGTCGACCCACTTGGCGATACGGTTCTGTGTAGCGAGATAACGCTCGTAGGCTTCAGGGGAGTAGTCGTACTCGGTCATGATAAGGGGAATTCTGAGGGTCCAACTGACTTGGACTGGCCAAATAAATACTCTCAGCGTTTAGCGTTACCAAGCTACAAGGGGCACTGTTATCCTGTTCCGGAGCTGCCCGTTTGATGATATCACACTATAATCCTGCTTACGGCAGCATCGCCCCAATGTATAGTTCAATTCATTAATACAATAGAAATGGAACTAGAACAAAGCCTCGTCCGCAAGCACCGACCGGTCGGGAGCGCACAATAGTCTCTACACCGATTCGTCGGTTATTTGCTACCTTCTTCTCGAATAGGCTTGTACTCACCAGAACGTTCCGTCGTATACTTTGATATTACCATTGACAGAAGTGGTCGCGACTTCAGCTGGAATCTCAGCTTGTCGAGCTACAAGGGTCCGACGAGTGCCGTAAACCTTGATGTTCCCGTCCACAGACGTAGTTGGCTCCTCTTCAGGGAGCACGTTATCTTGCCGTCCCAAAACCTCAGCGTTGTCCGCAGCAACGTCACGACCATAGACCTTAATAATCCCATCCGGAGAAGTAGTTGCAACTTCCGCCGGGATCTGACGGGCAACCAGCTCTTCCTCTTCAAGATCCGTTTGACGTTCGACATTGTTCCGTTTGACATAAACAGGATTGGCCTCAGGTGCACGTTGCGCCAATTCCCTCATCACAGCCTACATAGTATTTGATTAATGAATATATTAATATTGCAAATTCGAAGCGCATACCTTCATTGGTTGAATGAATGGTGTAGCCATGACATGACTAACCAAGAAAATGGTCAAGAATGAGAAAACTACGGTCCAGCGAGCCATTTTCGGAAGGATCAAAAAATAACGAAGGGTGTTGAACGCAATGGAACAAAAGGATCTATAAACGGCTCAAGAATTAGGGCGCGCCTGCGGCCTAGCCAGTCAAAAGACTGAATCGAAAATAAGTGGATTGCAACAGGAAAATAAAAACAAAAGTTAGACTTACACGAAAGAAGAGAAGAAGAGAAATGAAGATACACAATCTTAAGAAAAAGCTCTTTATACTCCTTGTAGGGTAACCATGGGTTCAGGTCACCATCGCGACTTGCTTCCATGCACATTGCGCAGCGGTAATAAAAGACCAGGCCCCGGCGTTTTGTCCTAATTAGGCGACCCGTATCAATCATGTGACATTTCGACTGTCAGAATTTATCCGACACTGCTCCGCCAATTGTCGAAGATATAGGAATAAAAGTATGTCGGATCCACGGTTCGCAAGACTCAAGACGGATCCTCGCTTCCGTCGTCCAAAGCTAAAGCATACCAAGGTCGTTATTGATGAACGGTTCAAAAGTGTATTCAAACAAGCCAAAAAGAAGGGTGGTTAGTGGTTGCCTTTATTCTACCTGCAAGGTTACTGAACTCCCACAGGACCAAAAGTTGACAAATATGGACGCCCTATCTCTGATTCAAAGGACAGGGAGGATCTTAAACGTTATTATCGGCTGGAGAACGAGGAAGCTGACAAAAGACCTGACTTGGCCCGTGGTGAACTCCTCCTGGAATCCTCAGACGATGACAGTGCTGAGCTAAAAGTCCCTGACGACGACTCTGATGACGGTGGATTCGTGACTCTTGGAGAGGATCCCTTGCGGCCTATTCCTGTCCGAGACGAAGACATCGAAATCGATTTGGACGAAACCAATTATGCAGACCTCGAGGCTCAAGCAGCCAGTTATTCCAAGGCTTATCCAGATGACGAACAAGACAAAGATACAGTGCATACGTCCCGTTTGGCAATTGTTAACCTCGACTGGGATCACGTCCGCGCCCACCACCTCTATAAAATTTGCTCCTCCCTTGTCTCTCCATCTGCACCTGCTGTCCGTGCTTCCGCGTCATCCCTGCCGGAGCCGATATACGACCGCAAGAAAGGCTCTTCAAAAGGCAGTGTTGGTGGACCCGTCAATGTGGTACGAGGCAAGGTCCTGAGTGTCCGCATCTATCCGAGTGATTTCGGAAAAGAAAGGATGGCACGGGAAGAGAAGGAAGGACCGCCTCAAGAGATATTCAAGAAAAGAGATTTAGAGGAAAATGAGGTCAATGAAAAAACGGTATATGAGGTTGGTGGCGAGGAGCAATATGATGAGGATGCGCTGAGGAAATATCAGCTGGAGAGGCTAAGGTATGTGTTTTGCGAACACGTCTTTTTTGTCATGATTCAAGCAGAATTTATATAGATATTACTACGCTGTAGTTGAATGCGATACGGTAGCTTCTGCAATACACATATGCAAGGAATTGGACGGTACGGAACTCGAGCGGTCGGCTAATGTTTTCGATATAAGCTTTGTCCCAGAAGGCATGGTTTTCGAGAATGAACCAAGGTAGATAGATGCTCAGGGCTATGTCCATGGTCTTGACTAAATTGCATTATTTTTAGGGATGAAACCATGGACGATCTGGACAA
This sequence comes from Inosperma sp. D86, assembly GCA_026262225.1. Taxonomy (NCBI): domain Eukaryota; kingdom Fungi; phylum Basidiomycota; class Agaricomycetes; order Agaricales; family Inocybaceae; genus Inosperma; species Inosperma sp. D86. The sequence goes on from JAIUJM010000023.1 coordinate 4,470, forward strand.
CGATTATAAGCCGGTAGACTTCGTCACCTCTGTAAATTCCCTTTTTTTTGGTTATGAGAAATAGTTCACTAACACACCCTGCAGGCCCTACGGCACTCAAAAGTCAAGCTAACATGGGATGACGATGACCCAGAACGGCACCAGGTTACTCGACGAGCATTGACGAAGAAAGAAATCGAGGAAAACGATTTTCGAGCATACATCGCAAACACTTCGTCAGAATCCGAGGCGAACGAAAGTGACTCCCAAAAAACCAAGAAAAATAAAAAAGCCTCCAGAGACAAACTACGGTTATTGTTACTTGGTGGGAACGAGGAAGAGATACCAGAAGGGTGGGGAGATCACGATGATAAAGGTGACGATGTGGATATGGAAATCACCTTCACCCCTGCTCTTAGCAAAAAGAGTGGGGACGAGGAGACTACGCTTGAAGCGTATCAACGGAAAATGAAGGAAAAGCGGAAAAAGAGGAAGGATGAGTTCAAAGACAAACACAAGGAAAACGAAGAGAACAAAATTGAAGATGAATTTTTCGAGGCGAGTGGGGATGACAATGACGAGACAAGAAAGAAGGAAAAATCGAAGAATAGGAAGAAGGGCCGTACAAATGATGAGACAGGTGCTGCTCAGCGCAAAGAAGCCACGGCCGAAGAACTTTCCCTGCTTGTAGCGCCAGATGGTACTGCTAATGAACCTAAACACTTCAACTTGAAGTCTGTCATGAAGGCGGAGAAACGGAAGAAGGGAAAGAAAAAGAGGGATGAAGACCACGAGGCACAAGAAGACTTTGTCATCGATGTCAAGGATGAACGCTTCAGAGCTTTATTCGAGGATCATCAATTCGCAATCGACCCTTCAAACCCCCAGTACGTTTCGTCGTTTCTGAATTATGGATTGACATTTGAGATCTGATTGCAATATCTGACAGCTTTAAGAAAACAAAGGCGATGACTGCTTTGCTTGAGGAACGGCAAAAGCGCCGCCGAGAACAAATAGAACAATCTGAGGAAGTTAGGAAGAAACCAACCGTTAGTCTGGAACCTGGATCGAAGACCTTGCAGACTTTAGTCGAGAGCGTGAAAAGGAAAAGTGCAACTGTGGACCTGCCAGGCCAAGGTAAACGTAGAAAGCTGTAGACGGTCCTTAGATGCTTTGTTACATGATTGTTTCCAATAAATCAATCATATTGTGACATGGATGAAAGATACAGTGTAGTATCATGTTTCGCAATTTGGGTAAAACTTATGAGATTTTCGCTTTAGAGAAATCAAGTTCCGGATGCATGGCCTGGAATTTCTTAAGAGCCTAGATGAAAAAATTGAGATCTTTGTGAGTATTACAATGGACCAACACGCACATCCATCTTCTTTTGTTCATCGGACGTGGGCTTTCCCAGTTGCTGTGGTATTCAAATGTCAGCGATCATCTGCCTTTAACTTGCCTTGACTTACTTTCTGTTGATTGTCATACTACAAGGAAAAGGTCATCGCAGATCATATTCAATAGAATATCCCATAAACATACCATCATCTTTTCGACCATCCCACTGAAAACAAATTTAGAACTGATATTGGACCTTCTTGCAGAGAACTCACCGTGTCTCTCCGTCGAGATCGCTGAGCTTACTGTTCTGAGGTTCGATCTTCTTGGTGTCGATTTTAGGGTGGTGGGTAAGAACATTTTCCCACCAGGACATCTTATCAACCTTCTCGAGATGAATGTGAACTACCTTGTTGTCCTCTAAATAAACACGGTTGTAAGAAGTTAGGGAGGAAAGGATAGAAGATCACTCACGAACAGTCCAAGTACTATCCTCGACCTTGATATCCTTGCACAATTCTCCAGTCATGATAGGTTCTTGTCCCTTAAGACCAACACTCAATTTCTTTTTCTGAAGAACAATCGCAAGGTCTTTCCCACGTGTCCCCTGTGGTACTTGAACCGATATATCAACATCTCCAAGCTCTTGAGTCCATCGATATGGAAGCGCTAGATTTCGATGGGTGGATTGATGATATCAGCGTGAAGTAATTTGCAAAAATACTCACCATCCTGTTCTTTTTGTTCACGAAGTCTTTCCTCTTTGTTGCGAGCCTCTCTCTCTTTTTCAGAGAGCCTCTCTTCCTGGGCATCGACAGGAGTTGATGTAGACATGAGCGCACTGGTGAAAGGGTGTAAAGGTGTACAGGTGTGACAATTGTAGGTTGTTGAACGTGATGATCTTAATTAGCGCCGATTAGTTAAGCATTGTTTTGATGTATTTGCTTCAAAGCCTGGTCACCGTCCACCCTTCCACAGGCGAGACTGTAATTTAGCTTTGTCTCGTTTGTTCAGAACGGAGAACCTTTAGTTTTCAATGTCAACTGTGGACGTGTGGTCAGATTTTGGTGTAAGTTACCTTGTTACATCTTCTTCTAACTATACTCAATGCACCTTCGTGATTTTCGTAAATGTAGCAAGTTCGCCACACTATCAAGAACAACACCGTTGATAAATTGAAGCAGATTCTGTCAGGGTTTAACGAAGAATGTGGAATTCACCTGGCGAGGTCTGGCAAGAAACAGGACTTGATTGATAGGATTGTGGATGTTCTGGATCAGTGGAGAATTAATAATAATGAGGAACGGTGGACGAAAGCAAAGGCGATTGTTTACCAGGTCCGGAGTGCCACATAGTGAGTGATCTGTTTTCCAAGGTCAACGCGACATTCTATGCGCGGTGGACATCTTTCTGGTTGATGAGGTCTAAATGACTTGTTGCGTGCAGCGTCACACCCAGTAGTCGTGCCTTATTGGGGCTACCACAAACCATCTCCCAATCTCATAGTACCTATGAACCAAAACCGAACATTTACAACCCAAACCCTGCTGGTTCGAGCAGCGTAGCACATTATGATCCTTACGCTCCCCCACGAAGACCTACCACTGTGAGCGCGCCTGCCGCTGCCTCATCCAGTGCTTCAAAACTCCGTAGGTTCACGCGACGTTTCTAATACATTATGTTCACCTCCTTTGCTAGCTATCCGTTTCAAGGACTCCCCATTCTTCTCTGTAGAACAAGCTGTATCTTCCGTCATCGAATGCCCAGGTATTTGAGAGCTATTGTGATCGCGTCTAGAACTGTATCTCACACGTTTGTTCTAAGAGTCAACAAGCGCCACAGATCGCCGTGTGGCGTCACTCACTTTCACGTTGAACGCTGATCAGCTGAATAAGATGAAGGCACCTGGGTAAATGCAACCTTTTTATTCTTGGATTTCTTGTTATCTCACTTATAAACTTTAGATCCATGTTTCAACTGCGACTATTTTGCACCTCTTCCATCTTCTATGCCGGTTACAGTACATTTAGAACAAACCCTATGCCCTGTCTCGTTGAATTTCCTCCTACGTGCGAAGTCCGCATAAACACGACTGCTGTTCAGGCCAATCTCAAGGGCCTAAAAAAGAAGCCTGGGACCGCACCACCGCCAGATATTAGTTCTCTAACAAGGCTATCTGGGTCCAATAAGGTTGAGATGGTTTATGTGAATAGCCAGCAGCCAGTTCAATCGAAGGTGGGTAACCTTGTTCTTTCTATGGACCAGATTGTTAAATTCTATTTATGTAAATAAGAAATACTACATTATTGTCATGCTGGTCGAAGCAACCACAACGGAGGCACTTGTTACAAAGTTGAAGGCACAACATTACCACAGTGCTGAACAACTCCAGCAAAAGAGTAAATGCGTTTGTATGTTTCCATTTGAATTATAACTGATTATATTTAGTGCGACAATCCATGAGTGAAGACGACGATATAGTCGCAGGCCCACAGAAAATGTCATTAAAATGTCCTGTATGTCGATTTATTTCTATCCTCCGCTGGGTGTGGTCTAACCCGTCTAAGCTTACTTGCGTGCGCATAAGTACTCCGTGTCGGTCGGAAAAGTGTGTTCATCCGCAGTGTTTTGATGCGATGTCCTGGTTCACCATGATGGAGCAAACCACAACCTGGTTATGTCCAGTTTGTGAACGAGTCCTGGATCACAAAGACCTTATCATAGATGGGTGAGGACCTTGCCATCCCTATCAGTAAAAGAAATTAATTCGGCTTAGCTACTTTGATTCGATCCTGAAACAAACACCCGATACCGTCGAGGATGTGATGGTTGAAGCTGACGGGGAGTGGCATACTTCGGACGATAAATACGCGTCTGCTCAATGGAAGATTGCACACCCGCCGAAATCCTCATCACCAGTGCGAGACCAACCTCAAAGTCATTTGGATCCGCGAGATCACCCCGGTCTCAACGGGATAAATGGGAAGGGGAAAGCTTTTGATCTTGAAGTATTGGTGCTCGATTCGGACGAAGATGAAGATGAGGGTCGCGTCAAGAGAGAGTTGTCGCCGTCATATGCATCCTCTTCGCGGGCGTCATTCGATGCAATACCCTCGTCGCAGTCACAATCGCAAAGTAGTCGGCAGGTCATCGACCTCACTTTGGACGATTCGGATGACGAAGTACCACCACCGCCCGACAATCGCGGGAAGCGGAAGGCATCAGAGGCAAATCTGTCAGAATCGCTGCCAGATCAGCTGTGGAAGAAAGGCCGGATTGATACCTCGCGCATTCTTCCTACACCCCGTCCGTCTGGTCCACTGAGTGCATCGGGTATTCGACCCCTAACCCACCCAACGTCACCTTCTAGTCTTCGCTTTCCGTCGTCATTCCAAGGGAACACGATTCTACCGCCTGTTTTCGTTTACAACAGGGATGGGACGAGCAATTCGTCATTGCAACTTCCACCCCTTGCGAATACGTTTGTTACTCGACAACCTTCGTCTCCTCATAGTGCAGCATGGCCTTAGTATTTTTTTCTACTTATACATTGTCTAGTACTGTTATATTACGGATTTAATTATGCATCGAGTATTGTCATAGTATTAGAAAGCTCTAACATGTATGGAGAGGTAGTAGGCCGAACGCGGAGTTTGGAGTGATCCGGTGTTTCCCGAAAAGCTTTTTGAATGGAGAATTTTTCTGTTCAGTTCACTTTCTCTTAACCCCCACTCACCGTCGTCCAACTCTCGTACAATGGCCGAAGCAAAGAAGACAAAGTCGCCCAAGGAATTCGCCAGTCAGTATTACGCTGTACTAACTGTCTTATACATTTTACACCCTTCATTGTAGTCGATTTCCTGATGGGAGGTGTCTCTGCTGTGAGTTCGGGTTCTTTTCCATTTCGGTTGTTAGCTTATTGATGTTCTTTTTCTAGGCTGTTGCAAAGACATCAGCTGCCCCCATTGAGCGTATCAAGCTCTTGGTGCAGAACCAGGATGAAATGGTGCGTTGTTGGTTGGTTTCTCTACGGGCCCTTCGTTGACACGTCACGCGGGTAGATCAAGCAAGGTCGTCTCTCCACCCCCTACAAGGGCATTACCGATGCCTTCGCACGCACATATCGTGAAGAGGGTCTCCTCTCACTCTGGCGAGGAAACACCGCCAACGTCATCCGATACTTCCCCACACAAGCCCTCAACTTCGCCTTCAGTTTGTCCATTCCTCATTTGTAGTTGATTTATCTAACCATCCCGAACAGAGGATTACTTCAAGGCCCTCTTTGGCTTCAAGAAGAATGACGGTTACTGGAAATGGTTCGCTGGCAACGTTGCTTCTGGTGGTGCTGCTGGTGCTGCATCATTACTTTTCGTCTACTCACTGGACTATGCTCGAACACGTCTTGCCAACGATGCTAAGAGTGCTAAGAGTGGTGGTCAGCGACAGTTCAATGGTCTTGTTGATGTCTACAAGAAGACACTGGCATCTGATGGTATTGCTGGCTTATATCGTGGTTTCGTGCCTTCGGTTGTCGGCATCATCGTCTACCGTGGTCTCTACTTTGGTGTATACGACTCGCTCAGTACGTGTGCAAATGAAATCTATCATTAGTATCTGACTTTTTGGTTTCAGAGCCGGTGGTCCTCGTTGGTGCTCTTGAGGGTTCATTTTTGGCTTCCTTCGGTCTCGGTTGGGGTGTTACAATTGGTGCTGGTCTTGCTTCATACCCTCTGGATACCATCCGGTCTGTATTCTCCTTCGTGTCTTCTATGCCTTTGGCTCATTTCCTATAGTCGTCGCATGATGATGACCTCCGGGTCTGGTGTTAACTACAAGTCGATGTTTGATGCTGGCTCTCAAATCATTGCCAAGGAAGGTACCAAATCACTGTTCAAGGGTGCTGGTGCCAACATTCTCCGTGGTGTCGCTGGTGCTGGTGTGCTGTCCCTCTACGATAAGCTACAGCAAGTCATGTTCGGCAAGGTCTACTCTGGTGGTAAGCTTCGAATCTTGTTATCATTTCTTGCATAGGGCTGACCAAGAATCACAGGATCTGGTTAAAAAATCGACTGAAGAACGAATCTTTCGTGTGATACCAGTCGAATCCCTATTTACATTTATCTCGCATAGACCCTTCTCCTCATTTTCCACTTACATCGGATATGGCCACGGTAGACTATATCCTGGTAGGCAGATACTGGTAGATTTAAAATTTTAATATGCTTTCAAAAAAATAGTTATTCGGTACTTGCTCCACGTGAATGTCCCCAATTTCTTTGCTTAGGAAATCACTTTTGTCTCCTGCAATGATGTGGGTTACATCTCGTTCTCTACATCTTCCAAGATTATCCTGTCGTGGTCTTTCATCCAGGTCCAACACTCGTTCTCTGACGCGAAATGTACCAGTCGATATTCATCCAGAGGTTGAACATGCCCTGACGCACAAGATGCCTGTTGTGGCCCTCGAGACTGCTCTTGTAACTCATGGACTTCCGGATGTTACCAACTTGGAGGTGGCCTTATCCCTCGAAGAAATTGTCCGGTCAACAGGAGCTATTCCCGCTACCATTGGAATCATAGAAGGGAGGACGAAGATCGGTTTAAAAAGACACGAACTGGAGAGATTGGCAGCGAAGAAAAACAAACCCGTCAAGATCTCTCGAAGGGATATCGCCGCCGCAATAGCTCTTGGGGCGGATGGAGGTGTGTCCTTTGGTTGACTGAACTATTTTGATCGAGGCATAAAATCATTGAAATTCAGGGACTACTTGCAGTGCTACACTTATGTTCGCTGCTTTGGCTGGTATCAAGGTAAAGTGTACCGCCGAGAGGTTTAACTTTTATTCATAGTATACATAGGTCTTCGCTACGGGAGGGTAAGCAAATAGTTTTGAATGTTCGAATATCAAAGGACATTCTTTCAGCCTTGGAGGCGTTCATCGGGGAGGAGAGAACTGTAAGTATCACCTTGTGTTCGAATCTAACCGTTAAAATAACTTTCCCTGTCCCACAGCGTTAGACGTGTCTGCTGACCTCCACGAACTTACCCGTTGCCCTGTGGGCCTCGTGTCTTCTGGCGTCAAATCCATTTTAGATATCAAGAGGTTCGTTATCACTATAGCCTTTCTACCAAAAACTAATATATATTAGAACGCTTGAATATTTAGTATGGGAATTTCACAACCAGTGCTTAGCATAGTCTAATCGTCAAACAGGAAACCTTGGGTGTCCCCGTGATATCTTACGGTGACTCCAAAGAGTTTCCGGCTTTCTTCTCGCGCCATAGTGGACACTTTGTGGGCATTTCATTTATAACTCTTGAACGAACTTTATATTTGGTCTAGGTGCCATGGAATGCCAGAAACCCGTTTACAGCAGCGACAATTCTTCGTAAGTTTTGAGCAAGTTTTTAAACATAGTAAACAAATGCGGATACTCCTTTTGAGATACTCAACAACAATTGGGCATGAAAAATGGCGTTATGATAGCTGTTCCCATTCCTGAGGAATACGAACCAACTGGAGAAAATATTCAGAGCCTAGTGAACCAAGCAGTTGGAGAATCGGAGGCTAATGGTGTTAGCACATCTGGAAAAGATGCAACACCGTGGCTGTTGAGTAGAATTGCTGAACTGAGTGGTGGTGAATCACTGGTTTCTAACGTTGCTCTCCTCAAAAACACGGCATTGATTGGTGAGCATAACAAATGTTGACGTTACCCTTCTCATCTTTTGTTAGGTGGGCAGATCGCTGTAGAGTACCATAAAGTTGCAAACAAGTTGGTTGGTCATTCTCGTGTGCCCTGAAAATATCCGTGGACCCATAAGGTTCTTTGTGTTCTAGCTCCATCATCCTTCTGAAATTACACTCTCAAAATCTATACCTCCGAAGTCAGAAACACAACTGCCACAAAACACCGCCATCGAATCTGACGAGAAATGTGAAACCACTCATGTGAGATTTTACGATTGGGTATAGTACGAAGCCAGGTTTGATGCTGGGTTTTGCAGCCTTCTGCGCAAGTTGTCGTTATCGGTTGTGCAGCTGTTGACATCACTGCGCAGCAAGTGGCAAGTACCGATGCAGGACTTGCAATGCATTCCACTGGTCCGGGACACGTAACGGTATCTCCAGGTGGTGTTGGCCGCAATGTTGCTGAGGCGACCCATCGTGTCCTGGAAGCAAAGTCCGCACACCTCTCTGTGCTTCTTCTTGCGCCGATAGGGAGTGATACGTTTGGACAGATTTTATCTAATGAATTGAGTAACTTCGGCATGAGAGTCGATGGCCTAGTGAAGTTTAAGGATGTGGACACTGCGGTCTGCAATATGGTTTTGGATTCTAAAGGTGCACTTGTAGGTGGGGTCGCAGACATGGGTATCAACAACAAATTTACCACTGACGTTGTGGGTTGCTCTTCCTTTGCACAGAAGCCATCTTTTGAATCAATGATTGTAGATAATTCCTTACCTGGACAAACATACTCCCAGAATTGTGGCATTGGATGGTAATTTATCTCCCAAAACGTTGAAAGACCTGATTACCTACAGTAACAAACGTCTTATCAAAGGTATTTACATTCTTCATACTCAACGCTGTGCTCATATTTCTTATAGTGCTTTTGTAGGATTTCCTAAATGTCTTTGAGGAAGGAAAGCTTACTAGTTGCATTACAGCGAGCCGACATCGACGGTTAAATCAACAGCAGTTCTGCCAGCAGTTGCTGCTGCTTTGAACGGACAATATCAGCGACCTCCCGTCACGTATTGCACGCCTAATCTTCTTGAACTCAATGAACTCTACAGCATGGCCCGCTCGGAACAGTACAGATGTATGGACCATCCTGTCTGGTGGTCGGTCATCGATTCGCTCAATCTTGGTTCAACCTTCAGAATGGACCTTGAGCAATTGTCAAGGTGCCATGAATTTGGGAATCCATCAAGGGCTGATCTGTCCTTTTTGCTAAACCAAGGTTTTGCACAGAAGGCTATTCATCTATTACCATTTTTCCAACATCTGATAATCAAATGTGGAGACAGAGGGGTACTGGTGGTGATGCAAATATCACCTGAGGCTGCTAGTAACTCAGTATGGAGGCAGGAAAGAAGTAATCCACAGGAACACTATGTTGTTGCTACCGGAAAATCTGGTGAAGTTTTGGTCATCCGACACTTCCCAGCCCTGCCCATCCAACCACCTCTCAACGTAACGGGAGCTGGGGATTCCTTCGTTGGTGCTTTGCTTGCAACACTTGCCGATGATCCTACCGAGTTGTATCATCCACTGTCCATGAACAAGGCTTTGTTGAGTGCCCAACAAGCTGCGGTATATACACTTCAAAGCCCGTTAGCAGTCTCGCCATTGCTTTCCCAGTTGCCAGACACACCTACACTAGTGGTGCCTATTGTAGAGGACCGACCCTGATTTCTTCTCTGGCTTTCCTTAACTCTTCTTTCATCGCCTCATCCTTAGCCTTTTGCTTTGCCTTTGCTTGTTTTCTCATGCGTCCCTTCACAAGTTCATACATAAATTGGTCTACCCAGTGAGCGAGTGGGCTTACCAAGGCTCCGTGCTTCATCCGAGTTATAATAGTAGCAGCGTCCCCTTTTGATAGTTTTTCGAAGAAAACTTGCTTTTCCTCATCTGTCATTTTTGATTGAGATTTGGCCCAGCGTTTTTGAAGAACGCCTTTCTGCGAATCACTTGCAGGAGATGACCGCCATTTAGCGGTACGGTATAAACTTGTTTTTGAGTTAGAGGTTATGGGCAGTTCCAATCAATGCGACTTACCCTGTAGTGGGAATATTGCGGAAAAGACGGTTTAGAACATAGTTGTCTGCACCTGTTACGATCCCACTTATGTCATCTGATGAATGGACAGGACGGCTCGGTCGATATGGAGATCCTTTCGATGCATCGACCCCTGTTCTGGGCGTGAAGCGAGCAATAAAATGACTTCTCGATTCTATGAAGTGTCAATAAGGGCAACAATAGCAGGCGAGTTTCGACGTACCATCTGGTTCTATGCGGATGTAGCCGAGTTTTAGCAGTTCTAGCACATATATATTGTCTCCGCAGGCCACCCAAGCAAGAGGACTCAGGCTATGAATATGGACTGATTTACCCTTAACATCCACTGTTTCAAAAGGATGGTCCTCGTCTGTATATGTAATAGAAGTCGGCTCCGGAACTGATATGCTGTTTGAATCGTTAGGTGAGTCAAGTTCATCCAACTGTTCACGTTCTACAGCGCGTTTTTCAAGGGACTCGGTTGTCTCATCTGCGATAAGGGTATAAGACAGGCATTATTCTAAAATTCCAATGAATAACACTTACCATCACAATCAAATTCAGAGGGATCTAGACCAAAGAGAGTTGGTACAGATATAACGCCCTTGACGCGAACATTACTATCCACAAAGTCAATGATTCGACAATCTGTTTTCCCAGTCTGAGCCGAAAGCCTCATTCCCCTCCCAATCTGCATGAGACGTAATTCAAGAAGTCCTGGAACGAAAAGTAAGGACCAACCATCTGTGCAAATACATTCCTTGACCGAGTTGGTCGGGCTACGAGTACACAGTCGATGTTTGGGATATCAGCACCTTCAGTTAGGATGGCTAATTCAAGTTAAGCCACCAGACTTTAAAGCTTGATGTTAAGCCTGCTCTTACCACAATTGACCAGTACGGGGTAAATTTGGTTCTTGAAATCTTCAATTAAGGTTTTTCTGTCGGCAGGAGGCGTATCAGAGAAGATATATCTTGCGTCAATGCCGTATTTCCTGAAGGTCTGGGTTAATGCTTTGACATGCTCGATGTTGACACAGAATACGAGGGTGGACTTCCGATTCGCTGTAATTCGGGTCAACACAACAAAGAAAAGTAAAAACGATGCATACAAGCACGGTCAATCCAAGTTTTGACAACGAGGTCGTTCATTACGCTTGTATTCACGACTTGGGCAAGGCTTGACGCATTGAAATCCCCATTGCGACCATTTATGATGACATTTTCTAGGTCAAGTTTGACACGAACACTTGTAAAGCGAACACCACACAGCCTGTTTGTGAATGTGAGCGCTGAGTTAAGCGGAATTCAGTGTGGATACTCCACCATTGTTCTTTGATCATTTCCAGGAAATCTCGGTGGTAGACAATGCGCTCAAACACTGAGCTCAAGGCCAGACCATCATGGCGCCCAAATGTTGCAGAAAATCCGATTATTGGGACCTTATGTGGTGGCGCTTCTTGATGAACATTTGGATCTGGGTGTTTGATGGCTGAGTGAAACCTTGATAATACTGCTCGATACCTATAAAGCATAAATATCTAAGGCTTTGTCCTCCAAATTACTCACGATTTAGCAGCAGCGTGATGAGCCTCATCAACAATAACTGCTTTCATAGCCGAGGGATCAAATTTGAGCAATCGTTGTTCTTGATTAAGTGTTTGATAGGTTGCAACAGTTCTGGTTTATGTCTCTTTAAGATATATTTATTGCATTCTAGAATCATGCACATACACGTCTGCAAAACCAGAAGCCACATGTTTACCTCCCTGCTCGATCTCGACTGTCCAGTCAGGAAACAAACGCGCTACTTGAACGGCGGATTGTCGGGCCAGTTCAATGCTGTTGACGATAATAAGAGACCGTGTAGCATTCTCGTTTGTTGGAGGTGCTGTAAGACGTGACAATAAATAGACAAAGACAGTGGTTTTCCCAGATCCAGTTGGTAAAGAGACCCCCAGACGCGAATAACCATCCTCAAGCGCGTCAACACACGCATCAAGACACTGTCGTTGGTAGGGACGAAGCACAACTGGTTGGAGTGCAAGAGTGGAGCTCCGTCGAACTCCAGAGAGGCGTAAACATTTTAAAACGTTGTTCCATACCATGGGAACGAGAGGTACGGGCAGAAGCTGAACGTTGAACGATGATACTTATAGCTTTTTATAGCACAGGACAAATAATCGGTGACAAATAACTTTAATAAGGAATTGTCCTGAAAAGTGGTCATTATGGATCCAAAATCACCCGCTTCCATAGAAGCATATCTGAAGACATCGCAATATATTTGCGCATTAACGTACGATGTACTCAATGTCCAAAAAATTATCAACTTTGTCGAAGACAACGCAGCTGGCGCCATTTCGATCTTCATAGGTTCCAAATGCTAATCTTGTTCATAAGTAGACGACACTGAATCATTTATAGGCACGACGCGAAACTCATTTCAAGGTTGAGTCCTCTCACTAACATATCTCAGGTGTTGATTGAATGCCGATCCGGCAGGGAAGACAGTAACTCGTTTGGTTTATCAAGCCTACTCCAGAATGGCTATTAAGACTCTGTCCGACATTGCAGCCAGCGTGATCACATCTTCAATACGATCTGAACACCAACTGGAGGGCAATAAGGTCTCTACGATCATCCGTTGCGCAATCCACCACCGGCTGGGCGAAGTACCCGTTGGCGAAGCATCCATCGGTCTGTAACCCCACTACCTAATAACGCGATGTACTAAAATTGCCGCCCTCCAGTCATTGCCGTATCAGCTCCTCATAGAAAGGAAGCATTTGACGCCTGTGAGAAAATCTTAGAAGAGGTGAAGAGCAGGGCACAAATATGGAAGAAAGAATATTATAATGGGGAGAGTGAAGCTGAATGGAAAACAAATACTTAGTGCCGAGGACGAGTGCAAAACATGGCCGCTTAATCTATTTTCCAATCTTTTTCTACAATGTCATCTTCTGAGCTCACAACAAGTTCCACTGACCAAATCACGAGCGTGAAGAAGATGTTCATCCACCGCCACCAAATCTGGGATGAATGATCGAGCACTAGAAATTCGTTAGACAAGCAAAATTGAAGAAATTAGTGACTCACGCAAAAGATGGGAGTAAACAGTCACAAAGATCAGTTGACGGTATGTTAAGAGAATCCTCGTCAGTGTTGATGTCTGAATAACAAATAAGTTCCTTTGCCAAGGTAGGGATGCCATAATACTTACGGGTCTGTCAGGCCACGTCCCATCAACACCCTCTTCAGACTCCCAACTATCTGCACCAATGGTAGGAAGGATTCTTGACGCCAAATGCAAAATAGTAAGCCGATATAACAGAGCCAGTAACACGGGTTTAGGAAGTGTGTTGACCACAAAGTTAACCAGTGTTTCGAAATGGGGTAGAATATTTGGCAACAGAGGCGCACTGTTGGTAATGTAATGTTAGTCGGAATTGATCAGTAGAATGAATAGACATACTACGACGACGCTGGATCTGTAAAAGACTTCTTGTCGAAACCGCAGAGCCAAAAGTTATATGCAATGAATAGTGCAAGACCTGATGACTCAATAATATTCGTCCGCCGGACAACGAAGCCAATGACTGTTAAAAAAAGGAAAGCTGTGATGGCAACACCAAACAGCGTTGAGGAAAGAGGTGATGAAGCAGCAGTTGGGTACGACTTAAGCAAGTGTCAGCCATGAAATTGGCTGGACTTATTAACACTCACATCCACCATCCACCATGCTGAAGCTACATATGCAACAGCTGTTGCAATAAGCAAGCCAAACTGATACACCTCTCCTCTGGACACAAACCTCTTGCCTTCTTGGCCTAATTTTTGAACCACTAGCAGGCTCGACATGCCCTCCATCACGATGAACAACGGCCCAGAAAGCGTCAGCAGGAAACCCCACCAGTCAGCGATTGTGAGAAGCCATGGATCTGGCGAAGAAGAGAATATATTGAAGCATAGAAGCAGCAGAAAGGGATGCATTGGCAATTGTAACACAGAAAGTGCCTGAGAACCCCAAAGCATACTCATTGTGCCATGAATGAGGGCATGAATGGTAAGAAATAATGACTGCAAGAGAAAGGCTCTTTGGGAGAGTGTCGCGAGTGTCAATGGAAGGTAGATAAGGATCTGTAGGGCAGTCGAAAGCCTGCAACAGTCCATAAGGAAGGGTAATCTCTCAAGACAGAGACTCACCTGGCTGTGCTCTGGATAGCGGTCCAGATAAACCACGGATTAAACATGATTGTTGTACAAGGCGTATGGCGTCGTTATAAATCTTCTGCAGCGAACAACTGCAATCCACGCCCTGTCATGAATGCAAGTCGATCATGATGTCAAAAACCTTTGTCACGACGTTTCCTGTGACCAAACACACTGAGCACACGACCGGTCTAGGTTACTTATACTCCTTACACAGGCCAGGTACGACGACAAAGCCAGTGATAGAATTTAAACAAAGTGAACTGGTACAAAAATCTTTGTATTAGTTAAAGGAGAATGTCCTAAGTACATAGGAAGTCGCCTGCCCAAACTTGAAGCCGAACCTTCACAGCGTCTGTCTAGCTACTTTGCATCTGGACGGGTCGGCTACTCTTTAGAGAAAGCTGCCTTGGCCGAGAAACATTCGTGTGTTGGTTAAGCAGGCCTTTCCCTTGTGCAAATTCGGTTCCTCTTGCCAATGCAGCTGGGTCTGAAGGCGGTACATAGAATTTGTCTTTGATAGGGATCTGTAGAAGATTCATCTTCGGGGTGATCACAGCCATATGATTTGTCTTAATCTCCATCCAGTCCGCTGATAGATAGTAAATACATTGCTCATAAAGTGCATGAAGATGATCGGCATACCTCGCTCGAACGTAAGGGGTTCGCTCGCGATCTGTGTAACATTCCATTCAATAAAACAATCAGCAACAACTTTTGAATCAAGAAACCCTACCATAATGATGTTTTCTCGTTTGTCGCATTTGGACATCCTGTAATGGCCACCCTCTCCATATTCATTAAACTCAGTGCCAGAAGAAAACCACTGGGTCGTCATTTGTCAAATAAGTCTCGATGGACTTCAAATGTGAATGACACTAACCAGAGAAGCAGCTTCATCCTTCTTTGAGGAGATGTAACGGGTAACGACCACGCTCTCGCCATCGGTGACGCAAAAGTTCATCAGACTTGGCTTGTATGACATGATAAGCAAGGTTAAATAGTCCACAAGAACGGAGAAGGGCACCTCCGTAACACCAAATTCTCCTGCATAAAGATTCAACGAGGCTATTGTACCTGTCATTGCTGTCTGTAAAACTTCGGTTGTGAAACAATTTGCATTTGGATCGGGAAGCTGAAACCGGGCATGATTGTGGTATTCCGAGGCTCGGTGCAATTTTACGGACCTTTGACAGGAGTAATGCAAAACACCATTCCGAATCTGGACCAAATGTTAACAGGAGAGTTTGGTGGGGTCATACGATTGTCATACCGGTGTTGCCCTGTACCATGTTGAACGCTACATCCGGTAGATCTTGTTGTAAACGTCTCTTTAGTTTAGGGAACTCAGCAATGCCACCATTATGCATGAACTACTTCATCCATGAGCCGCGGATATGCAAAGCCAGCAAAAGATGCACCATAAGCTTGCCGTGGACGAAAGGATGACAATTGTCCAACGACAAGGAACCTGCAGTTGTCGCACGGACATGGCCACTGGACTCTGCGTAAAAAACGGACAACCATAATAAATGAAGTAGACATACAAAACTAGAGGAGACTTGATCTTCTCTGCGAGCCGAATAAGATTTATGTTGTTCCATGCCTACAAAACGAAGTCGATCAGATAATCGTAGACCTCTGCTGCTATCGACTTTTACAGACTGGGGTAATGGATGTGAAAATACAGGGTTGGCTACCCAACTCTTCGTCATAGACAGAGTCATACCACCCTGTAGCCAGATGAACATTGACACAAGTGACACGTTGGCGCAACAACGCACCGACACCGAAGCCATCACCGTTCATAGGTCTCCGTTTGTCCAACCGAAGTCGTGAATCGAATGCTTGGTTGATGATCGAGTGACATGGTCGAGTAAGAAGCTGTATATCAATCAAAGCACAGAAAGGGGCCTGAGCATCAGGGCATTTTTATAGATAGACAATTACCCACATGGGAGAGTTGAACAGGAGAAGTTCCTTTATAGATTACAAAGCGACACATTGGTAGGGGTTATTTACTTTGCGGAGGGTACTGGTACAAGGATTCTTGTCGGGACCAAGGCCTGTCCATCATAGTTGTCTCCGCTTGCTTTATTATGTTTATATCTGACAAGGCTTCCCTTTCCGTCACCGAGTCGACCGTCAGAACCCTTTGCGTTCTATAGTCATTCATTCCATTTATATATGTACAGCCAGATGTTCGGTGGCGAACTAGGGGTTCTCGGAAGTCATTGACTGTGTTGCAATTCCGCTCAAATGTCACTAAATGCTACGACGATACAGGTGAAGGGTGAAATTTCAAATAAATTCCTTGGGGCGCCTCATCGGATCACCACCAGCGACATCATACACCATCCCAGCCACGCGATAAGCGAGTTCTAGAAGGAAAAGCAGTGAGATCCGACAGCATCTATACAAAACCTCGACTAACCGTCAGCTTGAGACCTTAAAGCGGCCTCAGCATACACACGAACGACATCCTCGGTCCCACTGGGACGAACGAAGGCACGACCGCCTTCGAACTTGCCGATAAGGTCGTCCAACCTTGTCTGCAATCCGGGAGGGTTCGAAAGACGGCGTTCTGCATCTTCGGTCTTGAAGATGGCCCTGTCTCTTACAACGACCTTCACGAGCCGGTTTGGCATATCGGTATATAACGAATTCCATTCGGCGCCAGAATAGGCCTTGTGAGTGAGAACAACCTCAACAAGTAACATGTCCGAAAGAGCATCGCCCACAGTTTGATTGATGAGGTTGGCCAGGTTGATGAGGTGATTCAATGCAGTATACTTCGCAGGAGTATTCGGCTCGTGAGTCTTCAATTTCTCCAGGGTTTCTCGGGAAAACAACACTGTCCCATGTCCATTGGCTTCAAAATAGACACCGATATCATGGTGTTCAGCAGCATGGTGGAGGTGTTTGACTCCAGTAGGGACACATTTTACGGGCAGGCGCTTCAAAAGAGTGAGTAACAGGATTTCTGAATGCACCCAAGACACGCACATCGGCAAGATACTTGGTAGAAGCACCATTGGCATAAGCCGTCTGAATTAGGCCGACCTTGAGCTCCTTCTCCAAACCAGACAGCCGGACAAGGTCCATGATAAATGTCGCCACAAGAGCAGCTATCTTATCACCATCCAACATCTGGAAGTGGCCACGCTCGTCGAGATAGAAATACATTAATCTATCTGCATCACCGTCGAAACTGCACGCTCTCTGACCAAGCTTTAGCTTTTCAGCCAGACCTTCAGGCAGTCGCTGTGTCGTCTTTACATAATCTGCGCCGCACATGTAGTTCAAAGCGCCAGGAGTCGAGGTTGCAGTATTCTCGAGAAGAAATGGTAGACTGTCACCAAGGTATTTCGACAATGTAGCGGCGGCATGAGCCCCGACACCATTCGCGCAATCTATGAGTAATGGCTCTGGTTTCG
The DNA here is from genome assembly GCA_026262225.1 of Inosperma sp. D86. Lineage (NCBI taxonomy): Eukaryota > Fungi > Basidiomycota > Agaricomycetes > Agaricales > Inocybaceae > Inosperma > Inosperma sp. D86. The sequence goes on from JAIUJM010000023.1 coordinate 22,227, forward strand.
TTTTTCCTGCCTAAATACAACCCGATTAAAACATAATGTCAAAACAACTAATCGGGACACTTACGATGAGTTTCTTGAATGATTCGCTCAGCTTCTGATGGTACCCTTCTTCAGAGTCTTCGCCGTAACTTTCAGGAGTTCCCTTGGTGTTGATAGCACGAACAAGATAGTGAAGGATGGGAGTCGTTGTGACTCCAGCATTACGTGCCATGACACCAAGAGCTTTGAATCCATCTTCCAAAGCGGCTATAAGCTCGGGACCCGAAGGGCGAGTGTCACGAGCGTATACCACACGGGATGGCTTCGACAGATCTATCCGAGTGTTTCTCACAAGAGTATCAAGGAGATCTAGGAAGGCATCTGTGGTCGGAGCATTAGCAATATAGGTGGCATAACTCTCCCAAGATGCTTCAAGCATTTCACCACGAGGGTCAACCAGCTTCACGCCATTGTCCTGAGAGAATGACTATTGAGTAGGAAGTGACACAAAAATTTTGTTTGCACACCTCCTCAGGATTATGCGAAGCAGTAACCATGACGCCAACAGTTCTCCCATCGAGTCTCTTGCTTCTAAGACCAGCGAAGACGCCTACACGGAACAAAACCGAGTCCAAAAGATGGGCCCTCAAGGAGCAGAAATGGTGTCAGGGTTTATCAAGCTAAGATCAAACTGCTCACGATGTTCTGAAGCCCGCCGTTCCATACTGATAGTGAATATTAGGCAGTTTCTGGTGAGCATCTGCGTATGGTCGAATAGAACTAATCATGGCGGGGAGCTTCGCCATGGTTGAATAGAAAGACAGTGACAGTTCACAATTCGGGTAAAGGCAATTTATATTGCTATATCAGGTAGGAGATCATGTGATGACTCATTATGAGCATCTCCGAATATTCTCCACTTCGCAGTTACCACAGCCATGCCCGCGAAATCTCAAGCGCAGTTGCTTCTCGAGAAAGCAGACAAGAGAGCCAATTCAACTGCAGGATGGTTTACTTCTTCTTCTACGAAGTTCGAGGAGGCTGGTGACCTGTATCAACAGGCAGCGAACGCTTTCAAACTGGAGAAACTCTTCCGAGAAGCAGGGGATGCTTTTGCTCGCGAAGCCGAATGCAGGGAGCAATGTAAAGAGGTAAACGAAGCTGCCAATGCCTGGTGGAATGCTGCCAAAGCCTACAAGAGAGGATACCCAGAACGTGAGTGGTCTGACAGTGGTAGGTATAATAGTGGATGATGTTGACCCTCCACAGTTGCCATTCAAGCCCTTTCTCAGACGATAGTTCATCTAACTGCATCAGGCCGCTTCAGGCAAGCCGCAGACAGAGAGAAAGAGATCGGTCAAATATACCTCCAAGAATCTCATGATCTGCGGAAAGCATGCGAGAGCTTTGAACGGGCAGGAGATTGGTACGCTCAAGAAGATGCAATAGCGTGGGTTGCTCAGGATACCCTGGTCTTTGGTCCTTGGTAATCTGACATCATCGTTTTCAGGACGGCTAATGCTTGCTATAAAGATGCTGCTGATTTGTATGCTGAACTGGAAGAATATCCTCAAGCCATCCAACGTTACGAACAGGTGGCCGACCACTCTTTGACATCTGCCCTGACGAAATATAGCGTAAAAGAGTACTGGCTTAGATCTGGATTATGTGCACTTGCTTTGGGCGTAAGGGCCTTTGATTCCCCATTTGTGCCGCCCACAAACTAACTCCCTGTTCAGGATACTGTGACTGCAAAACGAAACATGCAAAAATACAGCACACAGGACCCGGGTTTCCCTTCAACTCGGGAGGCCAAGTTCGTTATTGCGTTGATCGAAGCAGTTGAGGCGGGCGATCAGGAGGCCTTCACAGGTGCCGTTTTTGAATTTGATCAGGTCACGAAATTGGACAACTGGAAGACGAGTATCCTTCTCAAGATTAAACGCTCGATTCACGAAGAGGGCGGACTTGCCTAGTGTATTGCAGTAGATGTCCTGACACGCAGATGAAATATTTTGGATATGGATCCCTTCATGTTGTTCGAAATGTCATATATCATACCATTTGATGTAAGTATTTGGCTCACATGCTGATCGGCGTGGCACAATCCATAATCGCTTGGTTAGCTCAAGTCGTAGCCTGTTTCTGCCAATTGGACATCCGAGTGAAGTTACAACCATTTCTGCCGGATGGCGTGCCGAAGTCCACATCATCACAACACGTCAACGTCTCCTCATCTTCCTTTCCTATTTCAGAGACTATGCAAATCCTATTCGCCTTTCTTTTGCGTGTCCTTCATTCCATCTACTTGTTAATACTAAAACTTCGCTCCATTTCGGAACAAAAGTTACCAGCTGTACAGCCCCAGCCGCTCTTAGCTCAACGACGTCGAATACCGCGTCACATTGCCATCTTATTCATAGCAGACCCGATTTCCGATATACATGAAACAAAGAGCGCATTAATAGAGGGCATCCTGCGTGCCATAGAGTGGTGTCGTTTGATTGGAGTGAGAAAGTTGACAGTATATGAAGAAAAAGGTGTGCCATATCGCTCTGCTGAGGACTTCATTCTGACACGCTTTAGGCCTACTTTCTGAATACGCAAATGAAATTCGCGTTTCCCTACGAACGAGAGAGTTGGAAGACATTTCCAGTGATTCCGAAGAGGAATATCGTCCACCTACACCTCCGCCTTCATCCTGTTCAACCTCTAGGTCACTGTCACCCGATAACGACTTTGTACATATAACTACAATACGAATTACAAAACACACACCCCAGAAGTCTGATCAACGTGTTCGGAGACGTCGAATATTAGGTGTGTCAAATTTCTTGTAACTTTAGTGTTATATTGATAGCCCTACCTAGAGTTGGAATCTGACGCTCAGAGGTCCGACCTGCTTCTTTGCTTAACTTCTCGTAAAACATCGAAACCTGCCATCGCAGCTGCAGCTCAAACGCTTGCAAAAAGAACCGCTCTGCGCAACCAGCCTTTAGGCGGTCAAAACCTAGCCCAATTTTCAGTTTCTATAGATGAACTTGACAAAGTATTGGAGGGTATGCCGTATTCGTGTATTTCGTTGTCGCATTTTCACTTCTTTATCATTGCCGTAGATGAAGATGGGCTTTCATCTCCGGACTTCATGATTATTCACCATCTCGATCCATCATGTCGAGAGGGTGCACCCCCAGAACTGCATGGTTTTCCGCCTTGGCAAATCCGACTGACGGAGATCTAGTAAGCTCAAAGTTCGCTACGCGTCTCACCAGATCCCTGATTCATCATACGTTAAGCCACCAGCGACAGCAGCGCCATAGTATACAAAATTGGTGGAAACAGCATCCACAGGGTCCTTCAATCTTAGATGAAGCCGCATTTCGAGCGGCTCTAGATGAATTTGCTTCTGCTGAAATGCGCTTTGGCAAATGAAAACGTCATCAACATAATGCATATGATTCTTTTACACATAATGATTCTCAACAAGCATTTGTTGGTATTTCTTATTTTGCAATTATCATTATCAGTTTTTCGATCTTCAAGGAAGTTTCCTAGATGCTTCGAAACCATACTTCACAGCCTACCTCGAATGGATTCCCGAGTAACGCCCCGTAGTGCTTCTATCCGACACCCGCGGCACTTCAGAACACCGTTTAACACGCCGTTCTCAGACTGAGACTCTAAATTCCTGTGCCTCACAGGAATACTGGTATATATAAGTCCTTGTTGATCAGCACTTTGCCCATATTTCATTTCTAACGCCATGTCCACATCCCTTGTAATTGGAACACGTATTAATTCTCCCACTTCGTTGGTCTCTCGGTCCTCCAACGGATCCTCGATTTGTCTGGCCGGTCAATTATTGCCTAGACGGTTGAAGTTACCTCGTAAAACCCACACAGACCCGCAGAGCGATGTTAAAACCCACATGTTTAAGAGAATCGTCGTATGCTGTGACGGGTAAGTTCTGTCGACCGTACCTTTTTATTTCAGGGAGCTTATATATGAAATAGGACATGGCAAGATGGTGTCACAACATCAAAATCCAAATATACGAATGTCCTTGTTCGTCATTTCTTTTACTATGTATGGTCATGCCTAACGTGAATCCTGACCTGCAGCGGTTAGCAAGAGCAGTCATGCAAAAAGATGAACGTCTTGAGCCCCCAGTCGCACAGGTTGTATTTTACCAAACCGGGATAGGGTCAGATGAGAACTTCTACTCCCGCTATGTCCAAGGTGAGCATACAGCGTTGTTCTAAGTTTTCTTATGCTGTAATTTTTTAGGCACCACCGGAGGTTCTTTAGGTACAGCATTCAAGAACAATATTAGCACGCCGCGCTGAATTTTTGATATAGGTGACAAAGTCGAACAGGCTTACGCCTTCATCGCACAGTGAGTCCCTTCTGTACTTCCGTGAGGATTTCATAAACTCAATCTACACGAAGCAATTACAATCCTGGAGACGAGGTAGGTCTTAATTTGTCAGAAGACGAATTGATAATGATGTATTACCCAGATTTTCCTCTTTGGATTCTCCAGAGTAAGATCTTTCCCATATGAATATAAGGAAACTCAACATAAAAATATTATAGGGGGCGTACACCGCTCGAATGGTGGCACAGTTCATCGTGAGGTTATCTCCATTTCTGCGGATTGTTTGTTAAGCATGCTACAGGGTGAAATTGGTGTTCTTGATCGAAGAGACATGGATTTCTTCTTTCAAATCTTCATTGATTACCAGACACTCGGAAAAACCAAAGAAGCAAACGGTGAGTCACTCCGAGGAGATAGACTTGCTATGCTCACCTTTTGTCAGAGAAAAAGGGGATAGAAGAGAGGCTCGCACCTTGGCGAAGTCCAGAGGCTCGGGGAAAGAAAAGAATAACTACGGAGAACAATAAATTCGTGATCAAGTGCGCATACTTATGGGCACGAAAATACGTACTGACACACGAATACTTTGACTATTTGCACCCAGATTCCTCGGTGTATGGGATACTGTCGGAGCATTGGGCCTACCTGGGCCGTTCCGAGAAGAATTCAAAATTTTCGGCTTCAATGACTCCTTACTGGGAGACCACATCGAACGTGCCTGTCAGGCACTGGCACTCAATGAGACAAGATTGGATTTTGTGCGTCTTCCTTTTCTGCATTTCTTGCATTATCCCCCTTACGTAACATGATCCCCAGAACTGCAACAAATTCCAACAATCAGAGGCGGGCAGAGTCAAGAACCAGTATGTAAAGCAAGTTTGGTTTTCTGGTTGCCATTCCGACGTGAGCCCAAGTTCTCGGTTTATGTCGCCCTTCGCCTGACAGACCATTTCTATAGATTGGAGGGGGTTATGACCGACATGATCTTTCGGATCTTACATTGTTCTGGATGGCTGTCTGAGTCATTAATTTCTCTACCTGCTCTATGACTTACTCTGGACTTCTGTGCAGAACGAACTCGACAGATATTTAGCTCTGGACTTGGAGTATTTGCAATCACTTGTTCAACCAGTCGCGCCATGGGGGAAACAACACCCACATGAGTGAGTATGCACTCAAATTCCAACGCTAACACCATCTGATCGATCGTTTTAATCAGTTCTAGCCAAGGCATCTTCGCACTGGCCATGGAACTGAAACGGACGTTGCCATCCTACCCAAACAACCACATCACTCATGAATTTATTCATGAATCAGTTCTGGAACAACCAGGTTCTCGTTCAGATATTCACGCTCTAGTGCAAAAACATCCTGGGATTGTTTGTCGACTTGGGCATTTGGAAGAGGCAGTTAAGAAACACTGGCCCTATGACGAGTGTGAAGAAGAGGCGCAGCGATATGATCAGGACATCAAAACCCAGACTGAATCAAATTGGCTTGGAAAGTTGGTCAAGACGGTGTCCCAATATCAAGATGTCATTGTGGTATCCACTTCCACCACCAATGTAAAGGTCCACCACGAAGCAATGACGCAAATCAAGTGCGAAGATGATTATTTAACCTAAGCTTAGGTTAAATAACTTCGCTTGTAATTTCGCCGACTTTTGGTAAGGTTATCTATATCTAAGATTTCATTATCATACGTAGGTGTAGTACATTTATGTTGCATACCATGTATTCACTTGTTGACACTGGCTGCGTTTATTAGTAACTGGGTTAGACTGAACATCACGGTCATGCTTGCCTGATTAGTACATCTATCAATTTGTAGCGTCTGTCATGCCGCCAAGACCATCGTCTACCACGCGTTGTTCAGACTTGACATTCTACTATACTTCCGACTCTATGCAATAACGAAGTATGTCATGGTTGTAAAGGACTTGGTTCAGCTATACGAGGCTCCTACGGGGATGCGACAAGAATCAGACGACTATCCCCCTCCCAGGCTGGCAAGGTTTATCAGAAAACCCCAAATTGTCCACGATTCAAATGGTCCGACCCACCCTGGCAGCACCATATCTACTTCCAACTCTTCTACATTGACTGGGCCCTCACATGCTGAACTTCTTCATAGCACAACAGGATCACCACACAAATCACATTCGCGCCTCCCCTCGTCTCGATTTCGTCGCGTAGAAAACGACTCAGAAGCTTTCGAGTCTCTTCTCCCACGAAAAGGTCGATCCTCCAACACTAGTCATCCCCATTCTCAGCAAAAACCTATTCCTGCACAAGTTCTCTTCTCTAGAAATGCATATCCCATTAGTCTACCCAAATTAGACAGATACCTTGCATCGATCGTTCCTCCTGCTTTTGCTGCCAGACAGAGGCAACGTGGAGCATCCATGTTCCCTCCCTTAGAACAGCTTGCAAAGACGGGGGTGTCCCTTGATGATTTGGAAAACAATTCAAAGGTACCTCCTGCATGGTTGAATAGATCATCTATCCTCTGGACAGGGGTGTCCTCATTTGTTGATTTACTGGTCTGTGTCATTTGACTCCATGTTTTTTTTGTATATTCAACTATACCATGTAGGGTTCGAGCGCTCTTGCATCCTTCTATAGTCTACAAGGCCTGGTCAGCACTCTACAGATATTTGCTCTGATTCTGAGCACAATAGGTATGTACTGCCAATATTTCTGGCTATGTCAAACGCTCTCATGCACTGAACAGTGCACTTTAGGGATGCAGAGGTGAAAGATTCTTGGCGACAGCTGTTTCTCGGCACTATGTAAGCATATCCAGTTTCTTCTGGGTCGACGAAACTGAAATTCTTGTAGTCCGAACATTCTAGCTCTTAATTTTGCTCCAGTGTTGATTCGATCGCTCATCTTCTTGACTGTCTTCATCATCTTCGTTTTTCTCTTGCTCTACACGTTCTACCGTTCTACTATAACTTGTGATCGTTATAGCTCTATTGAAGGACTCCAGCAAGCGGCAAGCAAGGGAAGGCAATGGGGTTTGATCTTGGTAACCTTCCTCCTTACGGTCATCTACTTGCCACTTAGCACGATGTCCGTTCGTGTGCTTGTCTGGTCCGATGAATTGTGGCCAGTCTCAAATCCATACAAGAATGCTACTTCATATCCCCCTGTCCTCCCTCCCCTTGGGCCTCCTAACGAATTTCGTGATCCTCTGGACTTCTGTTGGACAACAACCATGAAGCGGAATGAAGTGAATTTTGCTCCCTTATTCTTTGTTTTATCGGCGTTGGTTTTCATCTTTGTACGTCTAGCTGCTAATAGTCTTCTTTCCATTGTAACCCCTTGTAGTACACTATATGGTATCCCTTGTCTTTAGACCGAGTCATCAAGCTCTCTGTACCAAAGGTGGATAACTTCACTGAACTTGGACGGCCTCGTAACACCGTCGACAAGGATAGTGAATATCGTCGCTTGATTGCTAGGGACCATAACCCATTTGCATTCTTGTACAAGAGTACGTCATGATGCCTTGCATTTGATATTTTGTATTGACAATTGTCAGACTTTCGGCGTGGTCGCGCAACTTATATCTCAAATATACTTTTGGCAAAACTTACAACATTGCTGATAATCGCCATCATAGATTCGGATAATTGTCTATTTCGTACTCTTGATCGCACGAAAGTTCCTGTCACTCGACAAATACTTCTTGTTATATTCAGCTTATCATTTCTCCTTTTCCATGCTTACTTTGCCCCATTCGCCGACCCAGTGGACAATGCCAGTGAATGGACTTCTCGTTTCAACTACGTTGCTACCTCCTTGACTCTGTTACTTATTGCGCTTAACATACCAGGGAAGTCCATATTTGAAACCTATGTTCTGTATAGGTTCGTGATTTCTCCCCTTGTCCTGAGTTCTGCCAACTAATTTCTTCCAGCATATATGCTATCACCTATAGTCTTAGTTTTTGTGTGTATTTCAAGTCAATTAGTATCCAAGTTTGATTGATGTTATTCCAGATTTTCTCGTCATCAATACCAGCTGGATGCAACGGCTCATCAAAAGTATATCTCTTTCATCCTGAGTTTTATTTTATTCTTACATCTTCAAGAATTATCTAGGCGGATTGATTTTAGTAAGCGTTACGACTTTTTCTTGGGTGTCGCCTCTTCACAGCTTTAGGCATTGACATATTTTCCCCTCGGTATGCATTCCTCGCATTATGAAATAAAATCTCTGATAATTGTATAAAGGCTTGACATCTCATCTAATTCTATTCATACAAAGCGACGGATCTGGCAAGAATCAATATCTGCACTATTGCTCACCGATAAAGATTGCCACATACCACCGAAACAACCCATGGCATTCGCGGAGACCCGCGATTGCGAATGCCCGCCATACCTTCTCAATTTCATGGGCACTCCAGGGGAAAGATTTGCCGAAAACCTCAAGGTGGGGTAGTAACCATTAAGAGCGTGCATGTTCCTAAACAATTACAGATCATTCGCGATGTTGGTTCATCTACGTACACCAGGGCAGTGGCATTGACCTCTGGTCCTGACTCTGACTGGTATAATCTCCTGGAAAGGGAGATTCAAAGCAATTATATTGGGCCAGACAGTTATTGGAAGAATCCTGGAGAGGGTGCAGTGCTCGGTTGCTCCAATTACTTTGGAAATGCTTGGTGGGTTCCCTTCCCCCCAACTCTTGTAAGTCCCGTCCTAGTTTATCCCGCATTGATCGGTGTCAAAGCTTTTCTGAAGGTTATTCGCTATGACGAAGGTTCCCATACCGTACTGCGGGAGGTAAATGACCTAGCAGAATATTCCAAACAGAATTCCAGTCCAGATATTCAACGAAGACGTTTTGTGAGAATGGCCCTGCGAGCGCTCGAAGGACGTATCATTAATTGGCCATATGAACACGTTGAGGTATCCCCGGTTGTTTGTTCAATTGCAGTCCTGCTCATTTGTTTATATAGAATGTTGGCACCCGGATGGCGGGATTTGGAAAACGTTACGAGGCCGTTACGTCGCGAAAGTACTATCGGGCTGTCCTGCGTATCAGGCGACACGGCCACCTGGAGTGGCATGGGCTTCAACTTGGCAGTGGTTTTGAGGTTGAGCTCACATACGCCAAGAACATCAAAGTCTCTGGCGAAGTCATCGGCTTGAACGAAGACTTTGAGCTTAATTCTCTACTTGCTCGGTTTTTAGAACTCAACCGTGACCTCATCGATAAAGGTATTCATGAAGTCCAGACTAAGCTGTCTTCCTATAGACTGCACCACAGGAAGGAATGTCAATGGAAGTCATCGGTGCTCACGTACCATTTCATGACTTTCGTCTACGACCAACCCCGCCTTCCTGAGGAATGTATGCAAAGTTCATTGCAAATAGAGAAGGATGCCAGGGTCAGACAGCGTATCGAGCTCAATCCAGACGTATTTAGGTCTGCGTATCAGAGGTTGGAAGCTGTTTCTCGTTCTGAGGTAGCGACCTGGTGGTATATTTTCTGGGTAAGCTCCATTCAGTGTTTGTCGTAATAAACTTCTGATGTTATATCAGGACGACCTCTGGAGACGAAACCATGATTCTATATCCGGTTTGCAAAAGTATGCCAGTGATTTTAATCCGCATTTCAAGACTTCTATTGCCTACACACCTTTACCCCGACCTGCCCTCGAGAACTTCTTGACACAGCGAGGATTGTGTCATAAGAAACCACAATTTTTTGATTTCTTCCATGCTGGATTCTTGAACAAATTGTATATCCGCCTCAACGATGCGGTTTTTCGAAACTCGAAGAGTGTATGTTATATCAAGTTTCTATCATCTTCGGATGGGGAGACTCATGTGTTATGATGTCTTAGGCAATTGTTTTCCATCTGGGTGGCGACACAAGAGAACTGGACATGGAAGCTGTTGACATTTTGACACAAGGGGGGACTTCCACACTAGGCACGGGTGGTGGAACAGACCATGATGATCCTTGGATTCTTGCTCGACCAGTATATAGATGGGAAGGTCTCTTGAATGATCCACCTGGAGAGGGAGGCTTGGAACCCCGCAAGCAAATTTTTTCGAAACTGGGAGTGTGGTTTGGAGTGACTCCATTCTGGCGCGCAGGGTCCCTCTCAAATGGGATTTCGTTGGACCTGAAGTTGGAAAATGGGCGATATGTTCTCTTGGCAGATGGCGATTAATGTGCTATGAGTAGCATTATTGGAATTTGAAATTCTCATATCACTTTGTGTACTTATTTGTTTCATACTTTCTAAAAATGGAGTCTGGAAAAGTAAATGATCCGTCTCTGGATCCTGACATTCAACTAAAATGCCTCGCCGTCCTCGACCCGCATACAGACGTCCGCCGAGAAGTGTCGGAGATGAACAACAACAACAACAACAACAACAACAAAACGTACCCCTCAAGTCCAACCGTCCTTCAAAAGTTCGTGCTTCAGGCAAGGACCACATTCTGCGTAAAGATTCGGCTCGATCAGTTCAGGATTTCGAGGAAGGTTCGACTCGTAGGCTGTCGCAGAAGGGAAAACAACTTCAAGTTGAACAACCTTTGAAAGGTCGTGCGTTACCAAGACAGGAATCTACTTCGGACGAGGAAAGTGAATCAAGTGAAGAATTTGAAAAAGCGTCAGCTCAAGGATCAGTTTCTGCATCAGAGGACGGTAGCGAAGAGGATGAAAGTGAAAGTGAAAGCGACGCCGATGCGCCGCGAGTGGCTATCTGGGAGGAGGATAATCAAGATTTTTTGATGAAGGTCCCTGACGAAGAGAAGGATGTTAACCCAGAGGTGCGTTGAGCGAAGACTTTGCAATTAAAAATCACGATCTCATGGGATGCGGTTTGGCTCTGCAGAAGATTTTACAAAACGGTATCACTTTGTCTGTTGTGCTTGTATAGGACACTAAATTAATTGCGTTATCCAGACCTCCAAGGAGTACCACTGGGCGCACTGCGTCGCGCTCAACATCTTTTGTCGCAAGCGGAGGCGGAAACTGACTCAGGGTCAGACTCTGATGATGAATATCTTCAGTCAAACTCAAAAGGAAAGGGCAAAGAAAGGATTGAATGGAGCACCAAACGTCGGACGGATATCTTGAGTCGTCCCAACAAGCATGCGTAAGTTACCAAATTTTGTTAACTTGTGAAATGATTTTGATGTTCATCTTACCCAGTCCTGTTGAACTAACGGCCAAAAAACCAGTCTCAAGACACAGGGTCGTAGTAGATGCCCCGAAGATTGTGAGGGACGACCTTTCCACTTGATAGAATACTCAATGTCAGTCACAGGTTCCACGGGACCCACGGTTTCTTCCGACTGCCGGAAGTTTTGATATTCAGAAATTTCACCAATCTTATGGTTTCTTGGCGGACAAGCGACAGAGCGAGCTTCAGACGCTGAAGGAGTCATTGGCTAAAGCTAGGAAAGCGCTTTCATCGTCGCCACGGGACTTGAGAAGCGAGCGAGAGGAAGAAGTTCGGACATTAGAGCACGCTGTAAAGCGAGTGGAGAGTCTAGTGAATAAGGATCGCTTGGATAGGGTTGAACAAGACGCATTAAGCAAGCGCAAAAAGGAAGAAGTCGAGCAAAGAAAACAAGGCAAGGGCCAATGGTTCTTGAAGAAAGGTGAGCCATGCGTGGGATTGGGACCAATTAAAAATGGCTCATATTGTTACAGCTGAGAAGAAGGAGTTATTATTGAAGGCACGGTATGAAGCACTTGCAAAAGAAGGTGGACAAAGAGCTGTTAAGAAAGCGATCGAGAAAAAACAAAAGAAAATCAGCCAAAGAGAAAAGCGGTCGCGCCCCTATTCGAACGACGAGAGCCGACGAAAACGGGAAGGAGAAGCACTCTCAGGCCGACCTAACAAGCGAACCCGGACTTAGAGTTGAAATTAATGTCTTGTTCCAAAAATATATTTCTTGTCTCCTGTCAAAAACTGCGAACTGTTCAGCTTTTTTTCTATCCGCATGAATCTCCAACGGGTCCGCAGACAGCTTGATACCCTCCACTCTTTTGACAAGGATGTCCACCAAAAATGACGAGGATGACATATACCGTGGAGAAGCTGAGGTGACTGAGCACGTTAGCCAAGAGCGACCTCCCTCTTTATCTTCTGTGGACTCGACTTCGAGTTCATCATCGGTTGCAGGTGGGCGCATAGGAGCGATTGCAGCCAAGCTCGAGCTTGCTATCTCTAGATGGGCAAGACATGTCACAGGACATTCTTCTGCCAGCTCGACTACTTCCTCCACATCCTCCATATCTTCCATACGAACTTCTATCAAGTCCCGAAGGAGAAGAAGGCGGTCTAGCGTATCTACACTTCAATCGGAACGCGAAATTTCTGCTCGAATAACACGACTAAAAGCTCTTCACAAGTACAGGCAGGTTCCAAGAGAATTTGCTCTCTACCTAGCTCCGACACTCCATTCAGGAACGCACCTTGCGGCAGAGATCCATGAGTCTGAACCGGGCGATACCATCAAGCCGACGGGTCCTAATTTTGATTCTTCCTCCTCTATTTCGACGATCCTAAGCCAGCTCGAGATCGCAATACGAAAAACCCGTCATCGACATAGACATCGAGCTAGTAAACTTGCTGAGGCTTCAGCCACTTTAACACCACCAAACCACGGTGCTATAGCTGAGGATCCTTTCCTAATACCATACACCGCAGCACGTAGGCATAGAAAAGGAAAACAACATGCAACCTTTGTTGCCAAGTCCATTCCCATCCCAGAAGAATCACACCCCACAAAGCATCAGGCCTGGTTCTTAGATGTTGCTAATCCCACATGGACCGATCTACAGGCCATTGGAAGGGTGAGTGTTGTCTTTGTGCTTTCAGGCGGCTTGTCACGCTCTTATCTGTGTAGTTGTTGCACATACACCCATTGACTTTGGAGGACATCCTTCAACAAGATCCCAGAGAGAAGGTGGAAGATTTTCCAAAGTTGGGATATTATTTTATATCTTTCAGGGCTGTTGAGAGCCCTGCTGCAAGAGAGAGAGTCCAGCGCGAAGCTGGCTTCGCCGATTCCGCAAGTTTTGACGAGGGTGTTATTGGAGAGGCTAATGTTTATTTAACGGTATTTGCTGATGGGATATGCTGCGTTCGTCTTTTGTTTGATAATTATCAATTGGTTTAACTGAACTCATTCAAGTTTCATTTCACGGATGTTTCAGGTATGGTTCAGGCTATTGTGCTGTACCTTACCCTAATTGAACTATCACAGAACACACCGATCGTGTACGCAAAAAGATGCTTTTGAAAACAAATTCAAGCATGTCTTCGGGTCTGTTAGCCAAATTCGTCTGTAGAGCGAGAATTCTGATGCCAATTTAGATTGGATTGCACACGCTATTCTAGATTCTATCGTCGATTCTCTCTTTCCAGTTCTTGGTGATATCGAAAGAGAGGTTATGGCCATCGACCATACTGTCTTTACAAATGTGGATACCATGCCACCCCCGGACCCTTTTACCTTGATCGAATCCATACCTCCTCCGTCTCCAATACCCCTACCGATACAATCTGAAGAGCCAGAAAAATCGACTGCAAAGGTTTTCGCTTTTGAAGAAGAAAAATGCACACCAGCACAGAGGATACAGCAGCAGTATCGTCCATCGTTCCGCACACAATTTGTATCTCCTCGCTTCATACCTCGCCTCGCATTTCGGCGAGCTAGGCGGCGTATCACCGGCCTATGGAGAAAATTTTGGACGAGGCCAGAATCAACACCAAGTGTGAAGCAGTTGACTCTCCGTCGCATGGCTAGGGCGAAGAAGCTGGTCACGGTCTTAGGGAGGTTGCTCAATACGAAAGCAGACGTCATTACCAGTCTTAAAAAACGACTTATGAAAGCCATAAAGCCGGATACCGGGACTAATGGACAAACTTCCGAAGCCCTGGAAGTCGCTATTTACATGGGGGACATTCAAGGTTAGCCTTTTAAAGTATTTTCAAAGTTCAGCCCAGGATTTCTCATTTCTTCTCGCAGACCATATTTTGACTCTACAGCTATCATTGGCACACAATGAACGTATGCTCACAGAGTCTCAATCTGCCTATATGTCCTACCTTCGTTCTCAACTGGAATTGACGAAATGCAGAATCGATATGAAGGTCCTTCTTCTGACGGCTATTACCCTTACTGTCATCTGTATCCAGACCTTGACTGGTTTGTTGTATTTTTGCACTGGAAACATTTGGAGTCATTGACTATGAGACCTTTCACCTCAGGTGTATTCTCTTTGAATGTCACGGTTCCTCATAATGAACGTGAACCAAATGGTCGATACGTTGGTTTCAGTCTTGTTTTAGCAGGAGCTGCCCTTATTATCTTTGCGATGCTTCTTCTTGTGCGACATTGGTGGCGCAGAGCCCGACGGTTGCGAGCACATACATCATGAGTTCAATATTTATGCTATGGGCCTACTTTGGACTTGGTAATTTCAGTTTAAGCAAAGAGACCTAATTATATTCCCTTGATTCCTGTATATGCGATTCCTTAATGTATGTACGCGACTAGATGACAGGATATATACAATACTAATGGATGACACAAAGCAAAGCAGCGACTGAGGAAAGGAAAGGATCAATTCATAATCCTTCGTTAATAATATCAAGCTCTCAAGTCGAGCCGTGTTTCGTGAAAATATCGTTTGCTTCTGTCAAAGCTTGTTGAACTGCACCAAAATTATATAAAAATACTGCCAAAATATAAAAACCACTTTGTCTGACCTTTCTCTTGGAAAAGCGAATGTTTCTGTTCAAATTCTTGGAAGCCCACATCGAGGGCCTCACGTTGCTGCCGTATAGTATCTTCAATACGTTGAAGGTGGCTGGTCTCTGAACGTAGATGTTCCAATCCTTCCTTTACCTGAGCATGCAAACCATCCAGGCCAGCAACTTGTTCCTGGTAAAGCTTACGAACTTCTTCCCATTTGCCTAAATGAAAGAGGGTAGAGCATATTAAATGATATGGAAGCCCTATGACTTTTGCAAACACCAACCTGAAGCCTGTGCTTCCTGGGCGACTGAGGCGTACTGGGATAACTGCTCGTCTATGTTGTGATTATCAGCCCATGAAACTGACTTGTTATCCCCCATGCTATTACGCTTAATACAACTTGTGCGTCTTGACAACACAGGAATGGGCCCAAGAGTGGCTTCGGGAGATCCTGTTTCTAGGGCATGTGCGGTATTCGTGGACATCCCTTGCTCCTGGTTTGGTGGTTCTGGGTGCTCAAAACCTAGTTCTTCACGTTGTGAAAGAAGAAGGACAGGAAGTGGAGGTGGGGACATGACTTGGTTAAGGCCAGCAGGGACTGGTAAGGGCACCGTGGTTTGGGTTACATAGATTGGAGGGAGGGGTTTGTAGAATTTCGATTTCGATGAAGACTCCGGATTTGTTACCGATCTTTGCATTGGGTGCTTAGACGAACTAGGAACACTACGAGAATCACTAGCCTTGATCACTTCCTGTACAACACCGTGACCGTTCGTAGTAATCGTCCTTCTCGAAATGGATGGCGTGCGCTTTTGTTGTGCCAAGAACCATTTCTCCATTTCTTTACATCTGAAGTCCGCGGGCGCAATAAATGTTTGGAAAGAGAAATTGTCACCGCGAGAGGATTTCTTTGCTACAGGCATAGTTGTCTTCGAAAGCTTCTGGCATTTGCGAATCATACGATCTTTGAGATGGCGAATCTCCATGAGGCGTTCCCAAGATGCATTCGACTTCTTCGAAAGCTCGTAGTTCTCGAGCTTTAGCAATTGCTCATACATGACCGCTGTATTAGGTGGAAGTAAAATCTGGAATTGAGATAGCTTGTCAGGAAATTTCGTAATTTGGGATTTAATTCGAACCTTTAATTCGTTGGGTGTTTCTGTACATTGGATATACCGCCATCCTTTGGAAGTACGTGGGTCGTATGGTTCTAATTGACCTCGCACTGGACTGACACGATAAACGTCCAGAGGAGCTGAGATTCCAGAAGACATTTCGCCGAGGTTCAAGTATGCTAGAGTGACATTTATTAATGTGACACACACAGCTTTACGGCGTGACGCATTGTTTCCAGGAGTCAAGTTGTCCACAAGTTGTCCATCGATATTGGTCCTTGCAATTGTGTCATGGCATCCTCGAAGGCAAAATACGAGTCGTTCCTTATAAACAACGTGTCAACAATATCTACTCTAGAGTCTTCGCTGAGGTCGATTACATGGTTTCTTCCCGGCCGTTTCAAGGATGCAGACTTAGCTTCTGAGGCTCGTTCGTACCAAAATCTCAACATTCATGAATTTGTGATGAAATATTATGTTTTTAGTTACCTCCCTTTTGAATATTACGAGCATGTACCATGACACACTACTGGCACGCATTGTCAAGGCCAATCCATCCTACCGTCCCCTTATCCCTTCCTCTCTGCATAGTCGATTTACGCGTGCCTGGTCTGACAAGAACACATTATACAAGTGGGCTGCACGCGCACTAGAAGTCATCCGCTTTACGGAACTGGTATTGGAAATGATGTTAAAGAGGAAAGTATCAGATCGAGCGAAGTGGCGCCTAATCATACTTCTCGAGGTCATCAAGTAATGGATTCCTATTCTTTCCTGATTCTACTCTTGCTAACATCATTTAAGGGCCTCTCTTCGTATGCTTTTGCTGAGAATTACTCACAGACCACTGGTTATGCCGCCTATTCCAGAGCGAGACTTTGACCCTTCGCAGCTACCTTGTCTTGATTCATCTGCAACAGGTCCAGATTCTTCCCCAACCACGCCAGATCATCTCCGAAATAACCACGTTCCCCTCCCTGTTCATCCCATATTGTCACCTCAGTCGACTACAACAGCCGAAGAATTCCTCCTTCCAAAAGCATTGACAACAAATGCCGTCAGACCTGCGATATCTCTCATTAGGAATCTATCAGGTCCTCGGGATTGGCTTGCAGAGACCCTTTATATTCTACGCCCCCTAGTCTACGGTATGTGTTTAGTCATTCCGGGTTAGGCTTACGGAAATTAACCGTAAAGCAGCCTGTTTGCGAGTGGCGGAACGTAACACTAAAAATCGCTCCAACCGTGCACTAGCGGTTGTGCTGACTCTTGAACTGCTGTCACGCAGTCTTCGTCGAACTCCCCCTTCTGCCACACTTGAAAGGTCCGAGTACGCCAGACGCGACAGGGACATGTTTTGGTACCTCTTCCGTGACACGATTTGGGAGACCCACACACGGTGAGTATCAAATATACGGCATTTTACCATTCATTGACTCGTCGTTTAGACCAAAAGTAGAGGCCATCATCACACGAACATCTCGCACACCTATATTGGGTCTGTTTGGTACACTTCTCAAGGATTGGGTTCCCCTTATCGACGATTATTATTATTGTACGTGGCTCCAAAAATTCCAGCGACTTATACTAATGCTGAATTCTAGATACCGCTCCTTGATTCAGTTCCAGTATGCTATCTACTTACTAACGTACCGTTTGTGTATTTTCAATCTTCGATAACAGAGTGCGTCCTTGACAATTGTCTGCTAACGAAATGATCGACTCTGAGACTTCCACAGACCAATTCAATCCATAGATTAAAGGCTTTTAAGTAAACAAAGCATACAGTTGTTCCACCAGGATTTTGAAGGCCCACACTTTTGGCCTGACGACTGTTCCATTACACTAGAATTACTATTGCCGCCTATGATAAGTCCAAGGAAATTTGCCAAAACAGGATGTTTTGTTGGATATAAAAGTTTTTGGACAACAACTACAGCAAACAACGGCAAGCACAGGTGTCTTCTAAATTCCCTCTCTTTCGCTCACTGCTTGCCTTGTCCAAAATCTTACCTATAAGCAGAAATCTTTCAAACATGTCCTCAACAGAAGGGAAAATGGAGGTTGATAAATCCCCTATTCGCCAATCGTAAGTGGTGGTTCCATTTTTCCCCCAAGTTTTTCAGTTTTTCTTACATGTTACTTTTGTAGCTCACGCAATTTATCGAGCGACACGCTTCGTACTCGACAGTCCCAACGATCTCATTCCAGAGAACGTGACAGGAGAGAAAGGCGGAGAGATAGAGACACTGATGAACGCAGAAAGCGAAGCCGCAGTCGTGATAGAGGCAGCGAAAGAGAATACCGTGATCGTTCTCGAGACCGACATAGGGACCGCGACAGGGAACGAGAGAGACGACGTGACCGAGACAGGGATAGCGAAAGAGGACATCGTAGTAGCAGGCAAGATGCTTCGGATGGTAGACACTCCCACAGAGACAGGGAGCGAGATAGAGATGATCGTCGACGCAAGAGGGAAGAACATGATGGTCCTGACCGTGATCATGATGACAGGTCCAAGAGAAAGAGGTATGAACAACAATTGTCCATTTTGAACCAAAATGTTGACCTTGACAAGGCTCGATCCTCGAGATGAAACGGATGAGGTAACGCATCGAAAGCGCAATCGTGAGGAGCGTCCCGATGAAGATGAACGTCTGAGTATGGATAGCCCACCTCCACCAAGGTGACTTGAAATCACTTTCTTATTCATGGCCATAATCTGATCTAGTAAACTTAGGCGCCGAGGTTCCCCTTCTTACCCATCCTATAATAACACAGTTGAAGAACCATTTAATCCTGATGAACAAAAGGAGGACGATTCTGAACAACGATCTGTTTTCGTTTCTCAACTTGCTGCTCGCTTAACGGCTCGAGACCTAGGCTACTTTTTCGAGGATAAATTAGGAGAAGGCACCGTCATGGATTCGAGAATCGTGACCGATAGGTTGTCCCGTCGTTCTAAAGGGTGGGTAGTCCATCTTTCTCTCCTTTTTTTTGTCTCATTTGTTGTTTCCAGCATTGGCTATGTTGAGTTCCGATCCATTGATCTTGTTGAAAAAGCTCTCGGTCTCTCAGGAACTGTGGTAATGGGCTTGCCTATCATGGTGCAACTTACAGAAGCCGAACGCAATAGAACACATGCTGGTGATGGGTGAGTTAACTCTGAATTTTGGCCGACAGAATTTACATGTAACGTAGGACTCTCAACCTTCCTCCTGGTGTCAAAGCGTCCCATGGCTCAATGCAGTAAGGATTCCAATCCAGTATCATAGGACATCATTTAATAGCAATTCTAGACTTTATGTCGGGTCTCTGCACTTTAATTTGACTGAGTCCGATATTAGACAGGTTTTTGAGCCGTTTGGCGAGCTTGATTTCGTAGATTTGCATAGAGATCCAATGACGGGAAGAAGCAAGGGTTATGCATTTATACAGTAAAACCTACATTCAATCCTTGTTGTATAGCCTTCTAACCCTCTTCAACCAAGGTACAAACAATCGGAAGATGCTAGAATGGCTCTCGAACAGATGGAAGGCTTCGAACTGGCTGGTCGTACGGTATGTCATCATTGTCATCGAACAACTCAGTTAGTAACGCCCTGAAGCTCCGTGTAAACACTGTTCACGAGAAAGGGACAACCAAGTACACTGTACAGGACTCTTTAGACGAGTCCGGCGGTGAGTATCTCTAATTCTTCAGGAATTTGTTTTCCACATGCTGACTGTTGAACGATCTATTAGGTGGTAACTTGAACGCTGCGTCTCGTCAAGCGCTAATGCAGAAACTTGCCAGGACTGAACCTACCATTTCTCTTCCAGAACCTGCGTATGGAACTTCTTCTAATTGAGCATATTTAAGTCTGATTCTCTTATGGCAGGCCACGGCCGAACATTCCTCAAACGATGCAGTCACGCTCAATTCTTCTCAAAGACATGTTTAATCCTGAAGAGTAAGACCGATGTTATTATTATGGCTGTCCATTTGACATCATCTCCCTTTTAGAGAAACAGAACGTGACTGGGACAAGGATCTCGCTGAGGATGTTAAAGGGGAATGCGAATCCAAATACGGCCACGTTCACGCTATTAAAGTCGAGAAGGATTCTCAAGTGAGTTGCAATGCTCGGTACCACCTTTCATCGCTGATCATTGTTGTAGGGCGAGATTTATGTTAAGTTTGATAGCATAGAGTCCGCTAAGAAAGCTCTGAATGGTCTCAACGGAAGATGGTTTGGGGGTCGGCAGATCTCCGCCACCTTCATTTCGGACGCTATCATGCAGGCCCATCAGTAGGATATCCGGTCAAGATGGTCGAAAACGACTCGAAATGGAATCCACTCAATTCTTCTTTTTCAGATCATTGCTCGAAACTAAAACTCGTTTGATCATTGCTCGTTTCCTTGCACATTTCATTAGCTCTCAATAATTATACACTTTAGATTCTGCCCGGCGATATCAAGGGGAAAACTGCGAAGGTGACGGATAGTTATTCCACTTGATCATTTTTCTACGATGCGTTGTCATTTCATTACAGATATTCTTGCCCGAGGAAGTTGAGTTCCTCTGGACAATAGTTGTCATAAATATACAGAGGTCGTGGAGAATCACCCACTGAATTGGTTCTTAAGTTGGTTTGAACTTACCTCCCATTCTACCCTGCGTTGCAACTAATGGTACCGACTCCGTTAGAGATCTCGCGCTATGAGTGTTCCCCCTGGAATATCGATCTGTTGTCAGAGCCATCTGTTTTCAGATCTATCACTAACGTATGATCGGCAAGATCGGTGGTACAGAACTTCGTAGGTGTCAATTAGAACTCTGAGTCGTGGGGCATTTTCCTCCACTCACACCAGCGCTTGTAGATATGTTCGGTATCTTTCAGGGCTTTATCCTGCAATACACTCACCAAGTCCGAATCCATGGATCGGCTATCAACCCTTCCCTTGACAAACCTTTTCCAAAAGGGGATCCATGATTAATCGTTAATAGTTGGTTTATGATCCCCGATGTTTTGTCCCAAAATGATTATACCGACTGAGTTAAAGAAACATTAAGAATTGCATCGAAACAATTTTGATTAATAGACTTGACGATACAGCAAATTGAGCGACGCTGGATGAGATGAAATAAGATGTAATAATGTATGAACTTCCCGTTCTGATGGAAAGTTAAAAACGATCAGAATTACATTTTGAACTCAAAAATATTGGAAAATGTAGCCGCGCGTCCTCCGCCTTAACACTATTTATCATCCCTCTTCTGAAGGATTAGCATTTTTGAGAAATTTTAGTGATGTTGGAGTTAATATTTTATTAGTACAGTGTGACTTCGGAGATATGCCTCAAGGACTTCTTGGCGAACAAAAACTTAGCTAAGTATGGTGATACATGGTGGTTCGTCATACTCAGGATGACCCTACACGGCTCTGGCGATGATCTAGATAACTGCTTAATCATGATTCAGAGCGTATATAGAACTTATACATATACGCCCAGTTAGAGTCTGATGTCTCCTGTATTTAGGAGGGTCTGGACTCGAGCAAGCAGAGGATATAACGGTACAAATATCATAAAAGGATGCAATTCACAGTGAGATTCACCAAATTGTTTCCATAAGTTCTCATTGAACTTGCAACTTCACATACAAAGTTTAAACTTAAACGCACAAATTAGCTTTGATGAGGGTTCCCCTCACCGGTAGGGTCATTCACATGGGAATCTTTATATTTCCAAGAGTCCAAGGGTCTGAACATCAAAAGCAGGCTCATAGCGGTCATCGCATCAGGAAGTTCTTGGGCAAACTTTGAGAGCTGGAAAGGATTGATGACTGATCAGAGTCATCAGACATCACACGACTCGGAAAATTTGAGATGTAAAAAGAGTTTTCAAGTTCCGAGATCTTGGGCGTCTCAGGAGATCCTACTCAATGTCATGAAAAAAAAAGTTCAGAAAACTAGAGCATGTAACATTTGTAATAAATTGTATACTTTACATCGCCTTTCCGTCACGTGATAGTATGGGGCATGAGGCGGGTCTTGCGACTTGGATCAGAGCATCTTTAACAAGTTGAATTCCCAATCGTCTCATTTCCACCTTGGTCACTGATTTTATATCTACGAATGCCTCCCAACTATTATGAGGGAGATGCTACGGAATTGGTGGAGACCTATGGTATGACTCGGAGTATTCTTCAAAGGCATCGGACTAAAGCACAACTTTGCTCTTTCGCAGATTTTTTGATGAAATTCATAGTTATCGGTTAGACGTTCTTGCTTTTTATATATCTGTTGTCCTGATTTTTTCGTCCTTTTGGTATATTAGGAGAAGCCGGTGCAGGGAAATCCTGTTTGCTGCATCACTTTACCCACAACTCTTGTCTGTCCTATATGCAACCTATCCAGCATCTATTCTGATCCCACACAGTCAAGGACCATTCACAACATACTATCGGTGTTGAATTTTCAAGTAGAACAGTGAAACTGGAAGAAAAGAGAATCAAATTACAGGTGAGGGGTTCATGTCTCTGCTCGGCTCGTGTGCTATCTGTTCTGACTCCTATGTTGAAGTTATGGGACACTGCTGGCCAAGAAAGATTTCGGTATGTATTGGTAAAAAAGTGAACGAGTCACAAGTTCAACGACGTAATTCACCGACATAGGTCAGTCACACGAAGTTATTATAGAGGTGCGGCGGGAGCAGTCCTAGTTTATGATATTACCAGGCATGTTTGGATTATATCTCAGTTGCCTTTTAGTAACATTATTCACAGTCGTGAATCCTTCTCCAATCTTTCGAGGTGGCTAGCAGACGCACGGGCATTAGCTAGTCCTAATCTGGTGGTTGTGTTGGTGGGCAATAAGTCTGATCGTGAAGAGGACCGCGAGATTGAGTGGGCCGAAGCGAGTCAATGGGCAGCTGAGAACGGTGCGTTGTCTTGTATGTGTGTTCCACAAGGGCTAAGCTTCTGCCACAAGATGTACATTTCCTAGAAGCATCATCGCTGACAGGAGAGAACGTCGAAGCGCCGTTTTTGTTGGTGGCGCGTGCGATACTATTGGCGATAGAATCGGGGACCCTGGACCCAGAGAAAACTGGAAGTGGCGTCAGTTATGGCGATAGGGCCCTGCGTCGGGTGAACAGCTCCAGTCGACTGAGCTTCGGCAGCTTCACACCTTCACGACGGAAAGGAGGTGTCAAGGTCAAAGTTAAGGAGTGGCTTCCGGGGTCAAAATGTTGCTGAACCATTGATGAACGGGATAAATGATATAATTGGTTTTTATGCGATTTCTATGCGATTCACTCCCTTTTCTTCCGACCTCTGCAGGAGAATACCGACTTGATGGAAATCCTTATGCAGCTTCCAACCTGGATATGGCTATACCCACAATTCGGTATACCGAATGGAGCTACTTCATTCTTATGTTTTAGGGTAGGAATACTTACCTTTGGACTCTCCCTCGCTTGCTTACCTAGGCTCGTATTGTAGGATTTTTGATTTACTTTTGCATATTTGCACTACCTTAGACCATCCACACAGATTTTTCTCTTAATGGTTGCATCTCACTTGTACCATTTTCTTGACTACAGATTTCTTCTTTCACACATCTACACGTATATATAGTGCACTTTGTCGATCTTATAGGGACCAGATAATACATTGAAGGCGTGATGGCGTTATTGATATATGGGGTACTTGCTTATGAGGGTATCGGATATCGGATATACGAAATTTGACCCCATGTCGTGCAACGCACCTATACGACGATGTGGTTTCCACTTTGCTGCCTATGATACCACTAACGGGTATCCAACAGTCAAGATCCATTTCAATGGGATCGGCACCAAAAAAATTGGCGCTGAGAGTCCTAATAGCTTGCAGTACTTTCATTTCCATCCTCACTCACTGACCCATCCCTCCTAACGAGTTTCACGCTCTTCGGTGTATGGATCACTAATCAGAGAAGTCACAAAATCCAAGGCATGAATTGTCTCCCCCTCGTTTATAGTTCGCATACAAAAAATATAACTAACCCCCCTGAAAAAAGGCAACTAATATTCCAAATTCTCAAGGATGTCTGCAACGAGCAGGTTGGCAGAAACATTGCCGTCCAGTATTAGCACAGGAGCGAGTAGCAAATCTCTCCCTCCCATTATGCCAACTCCTCCATTCAACGCATCTACTTCAAATGGCGCCTTCACCAGCGCGAGTCCGACCTGGTCGACGGCTACTAGTACTAGTACTGTTGGTACGGTGACATTTTTTTGGCCTGCCTAGAAACCAGCACACATTGAGACCCTCTATGATTTTATTCGACAGTATTGCTTGACACGAGTAGTACATCATCCAGCGGCTGGAAATCAACGAGTTCTGCACCCTCATCCTTCATTTACGCCTCCACAATTTTTGCGACGGAAACAGTGACCCAGATGATGCCAAATTCTGGGGCAGCTAACACTAGGTAAGTATGTGGGTTTCCAATGTCATAAAATAGCGCTGATTACAAAGCCGCTCCAATTATGGTCGGGGAAAAAACCAGTCTCCGTCAACAAGCCACCGTGGCAGGCATCTTTCTATCCGTCGGCCTCGTCACAGGTGTAATTATCGTCCTTGTTCTGGTCATCTTTATCCGCCGCCGTCGCCGCCGTCGCGAAAGGAGAACATCAACAACTCAAGACTATCTTGACCCTCCAAATTCACCACCCTCGTTCATCGACTACGCTACGAGACGGACGGTAGTCGTAGATTTTGATACGACAGGCGAAATGATGATGCGATCGACAACGGAACATGATTATCTCCATTATGACTTTGATTGGGACAACGTGCCCATGCCAACAACAACGACGACGACGACGACGACGACGCTAGATCGACACCACCACTACGGTAACGAGGAGATTATAACTGGCGCTCTTCGATCCAATTTCAGTAACGCCGGATTAGGGGCTGATCATTTCCATCAGGCATTTTATGACACCCCTAATTCAAATTGGCGATCTTCAGAAACTCCTTCATCGCCTTCAGTCTATCCGTCTACTTTGTTGGTAGAAGACGGGATGATCACGGTAGCTGAGAAATATGATGGTATGGAGGTTGAAAACAGTCTTGTCAAACTGGATTTGAACGCGGAGACTGCGAGGCCACGCCCCTCACTGCTCAAAAAAAAGTTTTAAAAAATCATCCTAGTGCTTTTCTCCTGTGCAAATTTTCATCTGTAACTCTCTTCTCTTACATGTGTCAAACTCAAAGGTTGTATTTTTAAAACAAAAAGTTGTGCTTGGAACAAATCATAGAATCCTATATATTTTTTTGCTTGGTTGTGATCATAAGACTAAAAAAGGTATTAAGTATATAAGCGACACCATATGGAAAGAAAGGTGGTGGCCTGTACTTTTTGTCGATGGAGAGCGACGTTCCAGGATCACAAATGGAGTGGCTGTTGTACAAAAAAGAAAGGAAGTGGTTAGGGAAGGTTTTGAGTGTTCGTTTGGGAATACAAGGTAGAAAGCTTTTTGGATGCGTGCAAAAGGAAGGAGGAAGGGGGAGGGGAGGCATAAGATACGAATAATGTGATGGGGAAGGAGACAAAGGGGGGAAACGCGTCTATATAATAACATGGTGATCCTGGATCGTCCTAGTGTGGCGTGGTATCAAACTGTATGTGGCAGAGTCACAGAGAGAGAACGAGAAGAGAAGAGAAGAGGCGGAGGGCGAGTATTAAATCGATGATTAGTAGTAAGGTATGTACGTAAGTAGTCGTAAGAAGTCGTCCAGGTTTCTTTTCTGAAGATAAGGGGAATGAGTTTTTCCAAGTCCTTAATGTGTCAAATATATGCAAAGCTCAAAAATAAGAATAAGAATACAACAAGGCAAAATAAGCGACAAGATGATTCGTCCGAAACGAAGGAGAGAAACGACTAAGAGCGAAGTAAAGCGAGCCGAAAGCGAGAGAACGGGAATGAAAGAGTGCATCACGGCAGCAGAAAGGAAGATAGAGGCTATGGGACAAGCGACGCCAAACTTGTACCGCCAGGATTGCGCACCTAAAGGGGGTATAAGTAAGATAGCTTGTTGAGAAGAAAGAACACCTACAGAGAGCACTCTAGGAAAGTAATGCTCATCGGTAGCAGTCGACGCATTCACTTCTCGAAACCGATTTCGAGATATAACCCCTTCCTGCTCCCGTTCTACCTCCTTACCGTCTGCACCGTCATTCAAAAAAGTGCTAGATGCCGAAGGGGAGTCTTCCTCTTCTTCTCTATCAAGAGGAGGTGCAGACACATTGGCAGCGTACAAATCAGCTACAGGCAAGGGGTGTGCAAGTGGAGAAGAGAATTTGTGAGCGTTCCCCTTGGACAATATTCCAATATCCGTCGGTAGAGGCTGTGATTCCGGACCAGCATCACCTACATTTTGACTACCAGTAGGGTAGTGCCCAGATATCCGATAGGCATTTGAGGTTCCGTTCCCATTTATTGATGCAAAGGACATTGGCCTCTGAGCTGTTGATGAGATCGGACCATTGAAGCCGCTGAGTAACCCGGGCGAAGGAGGAGCGCTTTCACTGTAGCTACTTCTAGACTGCCGCGATAAAAGCGGCTCAACGCTCGTCCCCCTGGTGTGACGAACGTTGGGGTCATACCGGCGGAACACATCCGGCGGGATTATAGGCGGCACAATGGGAAGATGGACTGGCTGGGCGTAAGTATCGAACCGAGCCTGGTCTTCTCCTGGATATCGTCTGCTTGTGCCATCAGGGACGGGGAAGCTGCTGCTATGGCTTTGGGAAGATCCTTGCTGCTGGCCATCAAGTGGAAGTGCAATGATTTCCCTGGATGGATGGGTGGACTCTGAAGTATCCAGGTCGACGGGATTGTTGATGTCCAACACAGATTGTCCTATACCCCAATTGGTACGGTCAATTCTTAACTGGCGTCTTCGACGGAAGAAAAGTATAGCCCCCACTACGAGCAGGATGACTGTAAGGGCTACAAGAACAAAAACGCCTATCACGGCAGCTGTATCCTGCCAAAAACTGTGAGGGTAAAGATAGTTAATACGAATAAGCAATGCACAAGTCTGATACGCACGATTGTCCGGGGTTGGTAGCACTTAAAGTCGGGTTCACGGCTGTACTGTTCGTTGTGTATACGGAATGATTAGATGTAAACGTCACAGAAACGGTCACAATTGGGGGAGTAGTGGTCATCGGGGAACCTTCAGGACCCGTAGTTGTGATGATTACAGTAGAGGCCAGAGTAGACCTAAAAATAATCCAATCATGATGGCCAAAAAATGGGAAAATCAGGTACGTACATGGGAACCGCGGGACTAGGTGTGGGGGAGGGTGGAATGGGAGATGTTGCAGGGGGCGGAGAAGGCACTGATGAGATAGCAGCCGTTGTGGGGATCATCGGGGAAGAAGCCAAAGTGTCTACAGCTAGGTCAGTCATAGATATTGTAAAAATGACGAGGCATACCTGGTGAGGTACTTGTATCGGGAAGCACGGCTGTTCCGGGGAATTCGGTGCTGCCGGTGTTGGTTGAGCCAATGCCCGAGATGGTACCAGAGTTCGGAATTGAAGCAGTGACAGGGAATGTATTCGTCGGAAAAGTAGTAGTCGGAATAGGCGAGGAACCAGGAGAGGTTGCCATTGGTGCTGAAGGGAACATTGGCGTCGATATGGACATGGGCGAAGGGGTCGAGGTCGAGGTTGAAGGAGTCGAGGTCGACGTCGGAGGGAGGACAAGAGAGGGCGAGGGCGAAAGAGATGGCGTTGACGGGGGGAGCGGGAGAGTCAAGAGGGTTGTTACGGAGGATAGGACAGAGGAGAGCTCTGAGAGGGCGGAGGAGCTGGAGGCAAGCGAAGTAGTGGACGTGCTCGCACTGCAAAGTAGGCGTGAGAAAAGAGTACGAATTTAGTAAAGAAAGTTGAGAACTTGGAAGAGAGAAGACCGCTAGAGCTTGAACTTGTCCGAGACGCGGACGACGTTGAATTAGAGAGCGTGCTTGAAGAGAACGAGAGTGAAGACATTGCAAGACAACATGAACGTTGGGAAAGACGAGACGGTGAGACATTGTCAAAGTCAATCAATCCGTAAAATCCTTTCGGGGAACAACGGCATTTTAATTTAATTTATACTTTTTCCCTTTTTCTGTTCATTTATATCCTCAAAATATCACTGCATTGGCTCAAAACTTGCAGAATTTATTTACGTTCCATCAGTAAACATTCTGTACGTCCTCGACAGGTCCGTGCCTCAATTTTTCACGAGCGACGGAATCGCAGCGCAGACGCACATTGTTGCGAATTGCGTCTGGATTCTGGCTCAATTCCAGCTCCACAACTCCACTTGACTAGTGCTAGCGAACAGTCAACCGGGAGCCGAAATACATCCTTAATTCGGGTGCCGAGTTCATATCAAGCCAAATATGGCAATCATCATAGGCCACGTAGTCCTTTGTATTTACTTACATCTCCCTTTGTACTATGATCATCTTGGGATCAGACAACAAGAAACCTTCCAACAATGTTCAAGCTAGCGGACAAGGGCCCTCCACTTCAGGAGGCAGCAATACTCACCATCTCCTCATCAACATGTCCGCTTCCTCCGGACCAATTGAACCCCCTCCAGCTTTCTCACCTTACGTCGCAGAATTCTCTCTAACAGGCACACGCGACGTAATATCACACGACTCTCACCTAAATACTGACGGAGAAGCCCTTTATCGTTTTCTCTTGGCCCAATCTCAGGTCCTCCCTACCCTACGCATTCATTTTAAAGGCACACACACCGAGTACAGGCAGCGATGGGTGAGTTCTACAGATACCCAGGGAAGGCATACCAATAGGACAGAAACTTACTCGGAAACCGTAACTGATTTCAATTTCTGCATTGAAGTATGTCCTCAGCATCTCCTCCCTCCTGGGGCAAATGCAGAATCAGGATACACACCTATACACTGGAGTGTAGCCGACGATGAACCCGTTTATCGAGGTAAAATGATTAGGGAATACGAGCTTCCTTCAGATACTTCCACTACTACCGCACTTCTCGATTCTGCCAACAAGACCCCGAGAAGGAAGAAAGCCACTCGCCATGAAATTAAACAACACCAGAGATGGTTGGACAAGAAGAAACAGTTGGGTTATCCTCCTTGGATTCAAGAAAACGAGGAAAACCTATACCTTGACGGGATCATGCTGACAGCCGACGACAGCCCAACCCTGCAGTCATCCAAGACGCTAAGGGAGTGGGCAGACGAGTATTGCGCAAGCCCAAAATATCTCAAGGAATTCCGATACGAAAAGGTGAGGTTCAATTCAAAATCCGGGTGCCACCCATTTACTAATACGACTGTAGACCCTCTACGGCTGGAACCTAGTCCAACTCGAGAGATCCCTACGTTCACTCATCCTCTCCGCACCCTACAATGGCGAAACCAGCATCTCATTCACAACTTACTCCTCCAAAATTTATATCCGCTCCTCAAACCGTGTCTCTCGCATGCTCTCAAACATTTGGCTCAAATTGCTTTCTATAATCCTACTTATCTTCCCATTCATCTGGCTCTTCAAACGCTTCCACAAGAAAGGTGGTGGAACATGGCAAGTATGCGGTGGTGCCTATCCTCTCAAGCAGTGGGTCCCTCTCGGAGAAGGAGAGACAGTTCCTACGGATCAGCAGGGCTCACAAGAAGATACTCTTCCTCCATATCACCCCGATTCAAACTCGTGGTCTTCTTCCGGAAGCACAAGATTCAGCCCCACCTCTCCTTTTTTCGGCCCACCAAGCGCTAGGAGCCCAACCAATTCCAATCCCCATTCCACACGGTACATCCACACCGCGAGCGGAATGCGGAAACTTGTAGGCATCCGAGAGGGTGAGTGGTTCAGAAACTGGGAGGGAGTTATTGTCCGTGCTGTTATTGGGAGATATCAATCCACTGAACCGATGAGAAGTGATATGCTCTCACCAGCGAGCGCGCTGGGCGGATATAATGAGGCTACGGGATTGTTGGTGGAGGTGTAAATTTCATGATTTGTGGATCTAGAGCTCACAAAAATACCTGACGCTTTGAAAAAAAAACTTGGCTCGTTGGACAAATTCTAGTACAAGTTCATCAAAAATCGTCTTGTTGTAAACTTAATCTTTTGTACCATATTGACATTCAATAGTGATGTTCCTGAGCGGACTTGTTCACCCCGTAAGATTAAATATGACAGCATTTTAATTGGTACGGTAGTATATACTGCGTTAACCACCGTTTTAGAACTGTTTCTTTCTTTAGAATCCAGCTCGTGTGAAGAGCCATTCAAGGGATGAAAGTGGACCGCCCTTTGCGCCCTTGTGGTTCTGCGCGTTTGACGTCTGCAAGTACAGCGCGCGTCGCTGGGCCAAGAGGCGTCACAACCGTAGTCCAGAGCGATAGTTCAGTCGCTGATGGCAACTGTAGAGTAGGCGCATAAACAGACAGGATGAATGTACTGCCAGAGGATGTAAGTGACAATTTACCCGAAAAGGGAATAGCATTTGTTGAGACCATATACGGTCGCAGAATTTCCTCCCTCCACTTTTTTTTTTTTTTGGTAGTACGTTAGGTTTTACCTAATCTCTCGCGGGCCGACACGGTCGCCCCGACCCGCAGGTAGGATACATAGACCCCCCTTAAGAAATTTTATACGACAACACCCTCTACCCTAGGGAGAAAATCCATTTACGGAGACTGTCTTTACTGTGGGACTCAGCGATACGGCAATACCCACTAAAAACTCCCCGGTGGTTTGTACGGGATTCGAACCCGCGCTATGTGCCGGGTCGGCTCCAACAGAGTTGGACCAGGGGTGGTGGCATATCCACTAAGCCACCATGCCCCCCTCCTCCCTCGAGTCCGCCAACATGAACAAGCATTTCAATCCAGTCCGGCCGTGAGCCCTCGGAAAGTTTAAAATAGCTGATTAGAGTCACGTGCTGTCTCGTTTCCGTGATTAGGGATATTTAATTGCTGATTTCTGGATCTTGTGAATGCTCATAGCTGAGCGCACTTCTTGGGCATACAATAATCAGAATAATTCAAATCGTTTGTTCTATGAAGTTATTACACGGTTTTGTCTGCGGGATGTGGAGATTTTGCTTGTTGCTCTCTCTGATTAGGCTAACTATTTTTGTCTAATCAGGCGATAATAATACCAAATCTGGATTGGCATAACCGGGCGTCACAGCATGGACGTGACGGTTCCCTTCCTCGCCACCAAGTCAACGATGGGCTACATCCGCCAAGGTCAATATTGGCAATATTGTCTGCTGGTCGTCCAAGGCTATGGCATGGGTTAAGCTAAACCGTTGTTCTCCGGAGGCTCACTAGAATTCAAGCCCATAAGGAATGTGCTTCATAGCGTGCGCAGGGACGCCAAGCGCAATTTTTTTTACCTATCATCTGGGGGCGCAATTTTTCAGAGGGCTGAGCCCCAAATTAAAGCCATCGTCGCTTCGGATCCGACTGATAAGCTGACTAAGGACTGTAAGCTAAAACCAGACGATTGACCAACGCAGAGCTATATCCTCCAGGTTGCTCCAGCCAGATTGGCCACTCACAGGCCCATGTGCATATTACTGGTCCGCCGTCCGGACTGGTAAGAGCCTTTCTGCATCATCTAATATATAATACAACAATGTACAGCTGGGTTTCCACAGGTCTCGAATTTGTAGGGTTTGTTGCCCTCTGTCGGGGAACAAGACGTGGCGGGGAGTGACACCGTATAGCTCGTCTCCTACGGTAAAAAACCCGAGGGTCCCTTGCACGTGCAAGGTCTTCAGGCCGGCGATGGGCAGGCTGAGAGATGTCGTCAGCCAGCCGAGAACGGTCTTGAGAGGATGAGCGTCATTGACTGGCGCATAAAGGATAGGACCAGCAAGAGGATGAGCCTTGAACTCGCGGAAGGCCACCTCGAGATCGTCGACTCCGTACCCCTCCAAGAGCTTGAGAATTCCCATCGCGGAGTCGTGAGCGATGTTGCTCTTCGTACTGTCGGGAAGGACCCCGACCCCGACTGTGTTACGGCTGCTGACGACCTTGGTGTCACCGACTTCAGACTTCTCCTTCCAGCCGAATCGAACGAGGTCGATGGAGGTGACCATGATACCGTTATCGTCGAGGAGTCGAACCGCCTTGGAACGAATGTCAGTTCGCAAATTAAATTGTTTTGAGAAGGCCACGAACGTTGTGAAGAACTGTCTCCCAGAGGGTGTTCTGCCCGAGTTTCTTGTGTCCATGAACTGCGAGGAGTTGCATGGAACGGACATCTTGAGAGGGTCCGGAATGTGGTGAAAACACGTCCTTTGAAGTGCAGAAGATGAGCTTGGGGCCGAGCTTTCGATTGCCGCGAAGGCCGTGATAGTAGAGATAGGCTTCGAGGTTTGGCACATCATCCGAGGTCGAACTAGAAGCGTCGTCCCAGAGCTCGAGAAACTCGTGCTGTCCAAGCCGGACGAAACGCTTTTCGAGAGAGCGATGCAGTCCCGATTGAAAGCGTCGTTGTACACGTGTGCATCCCAGTCAACGGCTGGAAGGCAGGTAAGTATAGAAAAAGACTAAGAAAACGAAAGGGACTCGCCGGACATGTCGAACGCAGAGAGGTTGAAGACGAAGAAACAGGGAGAGTCTTATGGCACTTCACACAAGGGGCATGACTCCGAAGCAAAGGAATTTTTTACATCCATTCTTCATTTATTCCGATTTGGATTTCGATAATTTATCCTCCCCTAGGCACTTGTCTAAGTACGAGAAATAATATCCAATGAAGTTATTGAATAAGGAAAAAGAGTAATATGTAAGAATGAACAATTGTCAAAAGAAAAAAAGAGTCTTTTTAATAATTGCAGGACAGAAAGTCGAAGGAAGGGGAAAAAAAGAGGTTTTGTTAAGTAAAAGAGAAAAAGATAAGATCGAATAATAATTTCCTTGTTCGTTTCAAGATATAAGGTATAAAAATGTTTGAAGGAAATAGTTTATGAGAACACAAGCGTACGTTGGAGTTTCTGTGATCGACGAGAGTTGTATAGGGGTCGTAATCAAGGCAAGGTGGATTTACGTGGTCGAATAGCGTAAGAGATGAAGCGTTGATCAAAGATAGGCAGAAGAAAATATGTCATAAGGGTCGTACGATGCCAAGCAAGGCAACAGCGACATGGAGAGAGAACTTCAGAATTCCCTTTGATGCTCTTCGTCAGCAGGAGACTTATACTTGCGAGCAGCTTCATTAGCCGCGTCTCTCATTGCCGCAGAAGCGGCAAGTTCAACTTCGTCTTGATCTTCTTCAACCAACACCTTCATTTCCGCGGCTAAACCCAACATTTCTCTCTCCCTCTCCCAGTATCGATTCCGTTCGTACTTCTCTGCTTCCGAATATTCGTCACCTTCGAGGAGAGCGAGGGCTGTTTCAAGATACCACATGTTTT
>JAIUJM010000024.1:0-54986 GCA_026262225.1 Inosperma sp. D86
TTAATATTTGCTGCATGAAACTCGCCATGAATAGTCTTCATTGTCAAGATCTTGAAGTGCCCAAAAACAGGGGTCAGTAATTAGGCACAAGCGTGACTATAATTAGGCAATTCGGAACTTTCCGACAATGGTTGTAATGAGATCTAGCATCAGGTTAACGGCCTTCGCCAAAGTAGTTTCCAATTATTGAAATTTCAATTAAGTTGTTGAACTTGATTAAGGCCACGATGGACCGTGGATGTGAGGGTCTATCTGATGCTATGGAGGCCATTTTAAACGTTGCCGAAGACACTTTCACAGAGGGGGAAGAACATGTCTGGTAGAAGCAAAACTACTTGATTGGTGACAGTGAAAAGAAAGTAAATTGCATCGGAACTTGAGTCTAAATGGGGTAGATAGTACTTTACATAAACACATTGTTATGTGAGGCCAGAGTTCAAGGTTCAAGGCGGCAATTAAATCCCTCGCCTCGAAATGTCATATATTTGTCTTGACTTGTGAGTAAGTAGATTACATATTAGTCTGCCTTCGTGGACCTTCGCTTGAAAACTAGATGAGCCTTTGTGTCAGGGATAACAGCGCCATTGAAGACTGTGTTCTTGGGCCGGGTGGTGATTCCAGGGGGATAACTGACATCGTATTCAAGGAGGATGTGTGCTAAGACAAGCTTTAGTTCCATCTAACATGAGTTACAAAATTTGAGTGTGAGTAATTGATAATATTTCTCCTGTTATGACATACCGAAGCGAACCATCGACCAGTACATGCATGACGACCTGCAACAAGTGAACGGATTACAAGAAAGTCAATACAAAGGGACTCCTTCAATACACTTACCACCACCGAAGGCTAGATACTTTAAACTCTTCATCAATTCTCTCATGTACAACATGAACCAAGGCTGCAAGGCTTACAGTTGCATCCGCAGTAGAGAAGGCATACTTTGAATCAGAAGGACCGCTGCCACGCAATTTAGCAAATCGAAATAAGTCACATCGATATGGGTCTGGATAAAGCTCAGGATCAAAGTGGATGGCCTTCATGTCAACAGCAACACGATATCCTGGAGGGACATATTGCCCATCCTCCAGTGTGAAACCAACAACAGCAACGCGGGGTAATGCATCTGGTATAATAAAATCTAATCAGAAAGTGCTAAGAAAGCAGGGTGCTCAATAACAAACATTGCATAAGACCGTGGAACCTGCCAACCTCACGTAGAGCTGAATCTAACTTCTTGAACTTATCAAGAGCACCTGTTGTCCAACCACCTTCAGATTCCAGGGCTTTCACTATTTCCGATCGTATAGTTTCGGTGTCATCGTTAGAAAGAAGAGCTATCTCGAAGAGGGCTTGGG
Source organism: Inosperma sp. D86 (assembly GCA_026262225.1). Lineage (NCBI taxonomy): Eukaryota > Fungi > Basidiomycota > Agaricomycetes > Agaricales > Inocybaceae > Inosperma > Inosperma sp. D86. The sequence continues at coordinate 1,359 of JAIUJM010000024.1, forward strand.
TAATAAAGATTGAACTGAAATTCGGTGATCATAAGCAGGGCATGACAAGGAAGTGGACACGCACGTACGAAGTGTGGATACTTGCAAAATTAAGATTGAGGAGTCGAACGGCAATCTTGTCAATTGATTCATTAGCCGGCGCAGCTCGTATAAGATACTCCATGATGAGTGACTATCATTCAATTATGATTTTGTAAGAAAAAAACACTCTAGCCAAATACCGGTTTTTCATATGCATCTGAACGCTCCTCCATATATTTCTTCAAGTACGGGATGACATACTCCAGGGCGCCTTTTTTCCCTCCCACAATGGAAGATAGGAGAGTATATACATACCTTTGGGAGAGTAAAATGTTATAATGCAGGTTAGGGAGGTGGCACTTACGGACGCAGGAAGAGAGGGGTCCATTGGATGAAAGGTGCTACCAGCGGTATAGATTTAGCGAATGCCACCACAGCATGGATGAAGCCCGTGTTGACACTAAGCTCCTTCCCGGTCATCACACGGTTGCCTATCCTCGCGATAATGTATGTGATCGTGTCGAAGATTGGCACACTGACTGAACCTGAGCAAATCAATTTCGTAAGCCACTGTCAAAGACTATAGATTTAAAGGACATGTACTATGCCCATTGTTGGGTTTCAGGGCTTCGCTGATTGCTATGATAGATTCTTCGTGTACTTCTGGGACGAATGTAGGGATTGCCCGAGTTGCGTCTGTTCGCATCACTTTTGAGTGATATGGATTGCTTAGTAGAAATTCGTCCAAAGTGTATTTTATTTGGAGCTCTTCGTTCATTGCTGCAGCTCTGTCAAACTAAATATTTCATGAGCAGGACACTTGTAGACAGTGATGGTTCCATGCACAATACTGTCCCTCGCAGTACGAACCCGCTCTAAGTATTTTGGAGGAAGGAAAAATAAATTCCCCCACTGCCAGTGTATAGAAGTTCTCAGCCAGCAATTTCGTATCAAGATGAAACTACTCACCAACATAGGGATTACGAATGGGCCATTATTGAACTGCTTTCGACCCTCCACGATCAAAGTTTCAGCATCTACGGTCCATCTCAAAGCAGTCCAGATATATCCAAGCACCCCGGGTCTTCCGACACGAGGAACGCCTCCATCGTAAGCGATTGCTCGAGAAAGGCGGCAATAAAGCACGGTAAGCAGTGCCACAGCCACCACAAAAGCTTGAAGAAACATTTGACAACCAGGCGGTAGGGCAAGTTGTTTCTATCGAAATACCGAACTACCCCCGATGTCACACCGTGACTATGACGAAGCATGTAAAGTGCAACCAAAGGCAACCAATTGCGTTAAGGAGACAGGGAAGATAAGAAGTCCCTGCACTTCTCTACAAGTGAAGACTCGAGCGTAGACAGGCGTAGACATGCAAGGTTTGTCGCACCGGCCCGGCCTGCAGCCACCAAAAGGCGTTGCAACGAGAATGGAATCTTCGAAGCTTGATTCGGCGAAGAATCTTGACCATATTCCATCCCTAGACCTACTGACTGGCACCTGGGATGTAGTAGGTATTTCAAAGTTTTGAAACATCAATGCATGATGATCTTGTCAACATTCCAATTTCCATCAATCAAAATATTGACAAGATGACTCTATTTGCGCATATTCCGACCCGGATCCCCTTGTCTGCCCATTGCCCAAGCTGGCCTGCATTCTTGGTTTATCATATTCCAAAGCTGATTATTTTATCTCAATGGAATCCTGGAGAAATTCGCATTGAACAAGGGCGCTTGCAAGGGCGACAAGTACAAAAGTAGCGGATTTGACTTAACATAGTTAGCTCCTTCGTTGAAGGTCGGGCGTTTAATCGCGTTTTTTTAAGAAAACATCACACGGCAACGTTGCGGTGCATAAACCAGCTTATAAAGAAGAGCATCCCAAGTCCAGAGACAACTAGTTCAATCCATAACCATGTTTACCCTGCCATATTATATCATCTTCAAACCACCATATTGGCAGATTCTTACCTGGTATTTTCTCTCTAAATTTTCGATATTTGTATCAACTTTCCGAACAGTGACTGACATCGCACAGTTAATAATTCACGAGCTGCAGTACTCGTTATATGTATATTCATGTCCTAATAAGCAGGAAGATAAAAAGCGAAGTAATATATTAAGAGAGGTATATAGGGCTTATAAACACCCGCAGGATACAGTGATTTGGGAAAGCTTGAAACCAACAGGAATTAAAATTAAAGTCACGACCAGAAAACCTGTTTTCCGGAAACCAAAGATACAAATGAACAACTTGAATTTTCATAAACAACTGCCCCGTAAATTTAGTACCCCCCGAACCTGCGAAGATTCTGGAAGACGCGGGAGATAAAATACGCCCTTCAAGTTGTACCAGGTCCATCAGTCTACCTTCTTGGACCTACGCTTAAAAACCAAGCGAGCTCTTATATCAGGTACAATTGCGGCGTTGAAGATCATGTGTTTGGGTCGGGCAGTGGTGCCAGGAGGGTAGCTGACGTCATATTCAAGAAGAATGTGTGCCAACAAAAGCTTTAGTTGCATCTAGAATAAGATGTCAATGAGGCGAAGAATAGAGATCATTTCTCTACGTACTGAAGCAAACCAGCGACCCGCACATGCGTGCCGTCCTGCATGAGTTAGAAATTTTCATTAACTGAAAAATTGCTTTCCCTTACCTGCACCAAAAGCTAGATACTGTTAACCTTTCATCAAACATCGGTTCATCACACGAGCTATGAACAGAAAACTTACATTTTCATCCAGAGTTGAAAAGGCAAACTTTGAATCAGGTGGATCACTGCCACGCAATTTAGTAAATCGGAACAGGTCGCATCGATAAGGGTCTGGATAAATCTCAGGATCGAAGTGGATGGCCTTCATGTCAATAGCAATACGATATCCTGGGGGGACATATTGCCCGTCCTCGAGTCCACAACCAACCACAGCAACGCGAGGCAATGCATCTGATAGATCAAGTTATTATCAGATCTTATCAGGGCAACGCAGTCAGGAACAAACATTGCATCAGGCCGTGGAACCTGCCAACTTCACGTAGCGCCGAATCTAGTTTGTAGAACCTATCAAGGGCATCTCTGGTCCAACCACCTTCAGATTCCAGGGCCTCAACTATTTCCGCCCGTATGCTTTCGATTTCCTGTTCAGAGAGAAGAGCCATCTCGAAAAGTGCGTGGGCAGCGAAGGTTGAACTACAAAATTTATCGATCAGGCAAGGAAATAAAGAGGAAAAGGGTTGGTTCTAACGTAGTGTGGATACTTGCAAAATTGAGATTGAGGATCCGCATGGCAATCATGTCAATTGATTCATCAGCTGGTGCAGCACGTAAGAGATATTCCATGATAAGTGCCTATTATTCAATCATTGATCAGATGCAAGAAGAGACGTGAAGGAAACTCTAAGTATACCGGATTTTCATCCTGATCTACATCTGAACGCTCCTTTATATATTTCTTCAAGTGGGGGATGACATACTTCAGGACCCTTTTTTTTCCTCCCAGAATAGAGGACAGGACAGCGTATGCAAATCTTGGAGAGTGTTAAGTGTTAAGAAACAGGTTACTAACTTGGGAAAGATGACACCCACGAGCGGAGGAAGGGTGGCGTGCAATGGGCGAAGATTGCCACGATCATTACCGCCTCAGCAAATGCGACCACTTCATGAATGAACTCTTTGTTTCGACCTAGCTCCTTTCCAAGGAGGACACAATTGCTGGTCCTCGCAATGACGTCTGTCATTGTGTTAAAGACCGGCAAACTGATTGAATCTGAGAAATTCGATGTCTGATGGTAAACGACGATCCATAAATTCAAAGTACCATACCTTGTCCAGTGCTGGGCTTCAGTGTTTCACTGATAGCCATGGTGCATTCTTCTTGTACTTCTGGTATGAATGTGGGGATTGCTCGGGTAGCATCTGTATGTATGACCTTTGCTTGATAAGGGTTGCTCAGTTGATATTCGTCCAACGTGTATTTCAATTGGAGCTCATCATTGAGTGCTGAAGCTTGGTCGAACTGGATCTTCAATGACAAAGACATTAATCTGAGAAAGAAAATGGATCCACATACAATGTTATCAGTAGCAGCACGGACACGTTCTAGGTATTTCGGAGGAAGGAAAAATAGGACACCCCACTGTGCACCACAGCACTCCTCAGCCAATAATTTCGAACCAGAAGCCATCACTCACCAATGTTGGGATCACAAAAGGTCTATTGTTAAATTGTTTTCTGCTCTCCGAGGTAAGAGCTTCGGCGTCCAGACTCCATCTGAAGGCTGTCCAGATGTACCCAAGTAGTCCAGGTTTACCTGAACGTGGAACGCCTCCTTCGTAAGTGATAGCTCTAGCGAGACGATAATAGAGCCCAGAGATGACCACCGTAACAACCAAAAAAATTTCAAGAAACATTGAGAAACCTAACTGGTGGAAACTTGGTCGCGGGTCAACCTGGAGGAAGTGAAGCCATGGCCTTCGAGTTCTATCCCTTTATCTTAGCTCGGATGTAATCGGCACCCAGCACGTACTCGTACATCACCATTTCCCAGGTTCTTCTATTTTTGTCCATACTTACCATCTGTGGCAAGTTAATTGAATAATCAGAAGTTCCCGATTCAGATGATCGCTCGAGTACAAGATTCAGCGCCTTCTGATATCGTGGCTACTCATGCTGCTCGCGAGCCAGTCTGTACTACATCATGGTTAATAGGACAAAATTTCTCGAGATTTGATATACTGTTCGTATACTATTTGCATGAAAAATTGAAGTGTACTGGTCTGCCCTTAAGAGAGCCGCGGACTTTGACTGAATTGATGACAAAGCGACAAAGATGTTGACTTGGTGGATGAATCGTACTAAACATGTAGACGGTCCGGTACCGATTGTATTGGCGGGAAATGGTCAACGAATAGATAAAGGTAAAAAAAGTAATGCGAGTAGCTATGGTCAACACTGCAACTGGTTGCTTGTAGACAGGACTTGTAAACTGGCGACATTTCTCTGAGCTTGCAATGGTGGAATTGAATTTCATACATGGTCATTACAAATTTGAGTAAATTAATTAAATAGTCAAAACTTTTGGCTTACCCAAAACATCTGTCAGTGTGAGCACAGTACGGATGCCCAAGAAACTGCTGCGAGTAGTTTTACTCTACAGACCATTTTTAAAAATATGTACATAATTTTAAATTTAAGCATTCAATGTGAATCCCCCCCTCAGTATTTAGTTATCTGAGCACGCTGTGGCAAGGAATAAAATGAACAGTATCGGTTTTACGGTGACAACGGTACGTTACAAGCCCCACTCTTGGATTGCAATTGCTTAATCGAACCTCGATGACTAGCTGCATATGGGCCATGCCTATTTTTGTCAAAATTCCTGCAAGAATTACGAGTCGAAGTTCAGATGACTGACCTAGATGCAATGGGAAATCAAGAAAGAAGAGGTATAACCAAGCCGCAGCACAACCTATACTCATCCAAACATGTCAAAGCCGCAGTAGTCGCCGTCGTTTGTATATGGCCAAGGTCGGTCATCTGACGTCTAGATAAAGGTCCGAGAGGGTATTTACTTATTCAACTTGAACCATGTTCACAGTTGCTGAAATGGGTTTTGAACCAAACTCCCATCTTGCGAAACATCTAATTGAATTTCGACGTAAGGGTTTCGGCACACATTCTTCTCATTCACGAAATGCTTGAATGACTGATGTCAGGTGCGTGTTGGATAGCAGTTTTTCACATGTTGTATCTATTTTTATGACCATGCCAGTAGGGCCCTAAACAAAAGGTATGTGAATTCACGTACGTTAACACTATCCTATGATTTCGATGAGGGGCTTCTGAGTCCTCAGACCGGTTCGGATTCAACGCTGGAGCCTGCAAGTCTGGATTACGGCCCCACCAGAGATCCCAATGCTTCGGGTACATGGCTCTACCTTCGTGGAAGCTTTTGTATCAGGAACAAGCGAACCATCGAGCAGCACAAGCGAAAGAATTAGAAGATATTTGATGATAAGGGCTTCCTCGCTTACGACTAGAGAAACTCCATCAATTCTCTCGTTCGTGAGACAAAGGGAGACGACTCACAGGGAAATTTACGCCTGAAAAGGCATACTTTGAATGGGATGGATTACCGGCACGCAATCGCAATGATACGGGTCTGCATAACACTTAGGATCGAAGTGGACAGCCTTCCCGTCAATGGCGACACGATGTCATACTTCCTATCCTTTCATTGACACCCAATTACAGCGACCCGAGGTAATACAACCTGCAGAATAAATTGCATTGAAAATCATAAGAAAAAGGCAAGGCATTCAGTAACGAACATCGCACCAGGCCGTGGAATCTACCAATCTTGCGTATGGCTGAATCTAATTTATAGACTTTATCCCGAGCCCTTTTGGTCCAACTACATTCAGATTCCACGGTTTCCACGATTTCTGCCCGTATGCTTTCGATGTCTTCCTTAGAGAGAATAGAAACTCGAGAGTTTGGTTACGAATATTGCACTAGAAAATCACGATCAGAACAAGGATATGATGAGGAAGTGGCTCGGCATCTTACGAAGTGGGGATTACTGCGAAATCGAGCTTGTGGGCTTAACTTGTTCATCAACTGGGGCGGCTACCTGTTGTTCAATCATAAATCAAATGCAACATAAGAACCTCAGGGCTGTACCAGAGGTTAAAGTATGCTTGAACGCTCCGGGATATGCTTGTCCAAGTGGGGGTGAGATATTTCAGGGCCAAATGGGCGAAAGAAGACTGGGCTCCAACAAATGAGGGTGCGATAACAATTGTTTCGGAACAAGTTACCACCACATGAATGAAGCCCTTTTCTAACAAAGTTCCTTGCCAAGCATTACACGGTTATCCTTCCGTCTCAGACCTTCATCGATAGCCATGATAGTTTCTTCTTGCATTTCGCAAGGTATTGGAACTCTTCGTTGACAGCTGCAGATTGGTCGAACTAACAGGTTATCAGTCAGGGCATATCCAAGCATTCCAAGTTTACCGACACATGGAACATCTCCGTTGTAGGCAATGGGCCGAAGCTAGACGGACGCACACAAGAACGAGTGCTGCAAAACAGCGGGAGCCTGGCTTTTCTGGATTATCATCAACTCGGAGCTAAATAGGCCACATACATTTTTACAAACACGATAGGGCCATAAACTTTGTCAATGTCGACACCCGAAAAGCCAAGTCCGCGAACAAGTTACTATTTGCATGTCAGAGTCGTGGCTGAGAATGTGACGTCGTATGACATGTCACATGTTGAATCTATTTTTGCGGCTGGTCAATAGTGGCTTTGAATTCTGCAAGAATTCTGCTTCGACGTAGCTCGACTTTGGGTTTTCAGAATTATTTTAAACCGGCAATTGCGCCCGTTTCTTCCTCCTCTCCTCAGTGATCTCTAGTCAATCACCTCGCATTTTATTGGCTCGAGCGCCAATTCCGCTCACAAATATGGTAAGTTTTGCCTCTTGGGGTATTGACGTCATAAATCTCCTTTCCGATAGGCTCCGAGAGGTTTGTCATTGGAAGAAAAACGTGTCAAATTGTTGGAGATATTCCATGAGACGGTAAATAATTTGTTATAAGCCATTATCACTGCATACTGAGTTCATTTTTTTCTCCAGAAAGATTTCTACCAGGTCTGTGATTCGACCTATGACCAGGGGTCGTTTCCCTGACGCATCATATCCAAGTTGAAAGAGCTCGAAAAACTTGGACCGAAATTAAAAGGAATTGGTAACAGATTAGCAGCATATATGCATAATTCAACACGCTTTGATGGCCAAAATTTTAGTCTCCCAATCTGTAAAGGAAGTCTTGCAGAGCCTGGTCGACGATGGTCTCGTCCAGACCGACAAGATAGGAGCCTCAAATTGTACGATTCTTATATTCCCTCTTTTTTATGCTAATCAGGAGTCAAGTCTTTTGGAGTTTTCCGTCTCAGCAGGGTGTCGTGGTAAAGTTCATGGCCACTTTCAATTCTTATCTCTTATCCGAACTGGTTATAGATCGAACAAAAGTTGCGAACGGCACAAGAAGCTCATAAGAGTTATGAAGTCCAGATAGAAGAACTGAAGAGTGCAATCGAAGTCGCGAAGGCCGAAAGAGTTCCAACTGCAAGTTCTCGCCGATCAAAATGATTTTCACTCGTACTCATGGTCATCATATCCAGGAGACCCGTGCTCAGAATTTGGAAACTTTGGATCAATTGAAGAAACAATTGGGTGATATGGAGGCCGAACTGAACGCGTATGGTGACTTGAATCCAACTAAATATGAAGAACTCAAACGCGCAGCCTTCCTCGCCAAGGAAGCAGCTTATCGATGGACAGGTATGTAGGCGGTTTCTCGAACAAATGAATGCGGCTAAGCATTATTAGATAATTACAGCATTCTCCTTGGACACTTCACGAGACAGTACGATGTTAAGGCTGATGACATACGGCAGTATCTTGGCATAGGGGAAGATTACGAAGACTTAGAGTGAGCAACAGGCCAACTCAGTGAGCAAAAGCTGGTATCATAGGCATGATCCATTTATGTAAATGATGTTTTATATGTTTTGTATCAGTATAATTCGGCAAGGTTTCGTTAAGTCGCTGTACGATGACGACGACTTAATGCCTCAACGTTGATAAGTTCAGGGAAAGGGGATAAGAAGATTTACCCGAAGACAGCTAAGCAGATATTCCATCAATATCGTCCGGTTTTCTTCTGCATGCTACGCTGGTTGGAGGCCTTTTTAGCATGTTCTTCCTACGCAGGAAGCATGAGATTAGACTTGCCTTGTCTATGGATTTAAAGCACCATCTTAGACTGGTTCTTCCGTCCCTTTGCCAAACGTGCGGTTCGTTGCTGGAGAATCACTGGTATAGTGTTGCACTGTAATAATTTATGAAAGTAGAGGTTAGGATTATAATTACCAATATCAGCCGTGGGAAAGTACTAATCATTCAATTTCAATTTTTTCTGTGAGCAAACTCCCTGTCCCTTAGTTTTTTGTATACCGTGCGCCTTGTGGGCAAGTTGACCACCTTCACAGGATGCATTTTTTATGGGGCACTCCTTGAGGGACACTTCCCCCAAACCCCAAACATGTGGAAGTGTGTGGTGTTGTCATCTCGTCCTGACCTGTTTCAAGTACTCGGAACTCCCTTCCCACTTTCCCCATGCTCGCGAAACCACAAATGAAGGGGACAATAGTGGAAGGCTATGGCGAAGCGTCGGAACCACCTGCCGATATCGCTCCAGCTCCATCGTGCACGGGAATGTCACTCCAAGATTGCAAGCGAAGCCCCAGTTTCCTTGCTGAAGTTAGTGGCAGAGTCCATCGTTCAGATTGTTGAATGTGTCGAGGTGGGTACCTTGAGCCGCGCTTCAATTACCATGATGATAGCTCAATCTTCAAGTAGAAAATGAAAACAAACGAGGAAATTGTGTGAGGTTTAGAGTCCGATATCAAACGCTTTCCTCTATGTCATCTCAAGCGTAGCTACATTTAATCATCTTACACAAGATATGGTCGATGAATTTGTACTGTATGTTGCCATTAATCTAAGCCCTTCAACCGTTGACAGGCGCTGTTACTGCAGACGGATTCAATCAAATTATCAATTGCTTTGGATCTAACTGCCATTTCCAAATGCCGAAACGACGAAGGCCCTCTTCACCAACCTTATCAATAGTCTTGATGATGCAGTTCAACTTCTCCAACTAGGTTTTAAGAGCCTCAGGTAACCAACTCGAAGGACACCAGATGCGTCTCCAGATTTCTTAAATCAAGAGAGCGCATGAATTTCAAACGTGGAACGCAGAACCCAAGAATGGTGACACCATTAGGCACATCGTCAAGAGTAGATATGGTAAAATGCTTACCTTGTCTGATTTCTATAACTTGACAATTCCGGTTCCTAGATGTTGATGGGTCTGCAAAAGTGACAATCGAAGGTGTGGACACAACTGACTATAGTTGACGAATCTACACCGAACCCTCCACAGGACGCAAGGTTATTGATACCCATACATTGTCCACTTTTAGTCAGTTAACTTGAATGACTCATAACATCCCCATGCGTAAATGTTGGGGGTGAGCTGACTTTGTCGACAAAAGCAACCTTGACTCCAGGATCAGACTCTGCGGTCTGATCAGTTTTGGGCGTACTCACTGGATCTGACCCACGAGTATTACTGTGGACCCGGACATACTCAGTTGCGAGTTCCATCGATGGGGAAGAACTCGATTTACACCACCCAAGGAGTTCAGTCGGCTCAATGCAGACACTGCTGCTATCATATTCACATTCAGTTTATTTCCTGATGGTGAAAAGGTATGAAGCCATCTTGTTCAGGGTCAATCACTTCGAGAATAAGTGCGTGACGGTTTTTCGGGATTTTCTTATAGTACGTCCAGTGCTTGATACTTTTAATATTATACTCTCACCGTGGTCTTCTAGCACATCTACATTAAGGACAAAAACAAGCTAGACATTTGTTGGAATGACCTTCCATTTGGTTTTGCCCTTCAAATTATCACATTCATTACCGTCTATTACCGTTCCCTTGAATTTACTGTTCGCTGCAGGTGGCAATCGTCCTTCGCGATGGCATTGATGATAGTTTTCAATGCTTCATGTTCAAGCTGCCGGAAACTTCATGTTCAGTTGGTGTCAAATGAATTACTTGGTCGCTGAATCATTCTGACTACGATTTTTTAGGTCCATGTCCTCGGTCGCCAGATTCACCGTGACTTCCGAAAACCTGTCAGTTGACACTCTTCTCATAAATCCAGTGCTTTGCCGACTGACTTGTCCATTTTGTTTTCTAGCTGATTGTGTTCGTCTTCAAAAGTCTTTTGCGTCCGCCGTCATCCCCAAGGCTCGTTCCAACATGGAGGAGATTGTTGGTAAAACCTCTTTCCTATGCTACCTCGCGGAGCCACACGACTCTTCAGGAGCAACGAGTGATGAAATCAAACGTCACATTCTTTACTCAGGCATGCTAAGGGTTTTTTCTCCTTCTCAGCTGACACCCTATTTCTCGACAGGATATTTCACATTCCATCCGGAATCAAAGACGTCGTCGTCAGCTCTTGCCGTTCCCTTACGATTACTCGACATCTTGACAAATATCCAAAATGCAAACTTCCTTTGGTGCCAAGAAGGCCCTCTCAACAATGGTCCTTAGAGCTATGTTGCTCCTCGCATCTTTATCGACGCGAGCCCGACTGAATGTCACAAAGGAAAGTTCCCTCTTTATCGTGAATCGACGAGCTCTGCTGCCACGGGAATCAAGGTAAATTTTTTTTTGGTGCCACTGCTGATGAATCGGTTTCTGATCTATCGACATAGACATAACATAAGAAAGAAACAAAATCGAAAAATCGAAAGTATACATCCCGTTATTTATCCACTAAATTTTAAAATTGTAGAATCGACTTTTCTCCAATGTTACATATAATCCACGTTGTAGTCTGCCTAAAAACAATAAAGGTGTAGATGTATTAATGAAATCATTCAAAGCAACTTGGCAAAGACGATTCATAGTACATAGTATGCTTCTGGACCAGAGACGAGGCGCTCGGAAACTGTATCTGGCAATGATTAAAAGTTTGTCGAATTTCGAGCAGATTTCCACCGTCTTCAAATAGGCTGCAGTCCCTAGAGTAGGACTTCTTGCAACATCCCCCCTTGGGTTGTGGGAAAGTTCCTGCTGATCTTTTGCCATTTCAAGTTGAAAACATTTAACATTCACAATCTGTTCAGAATCACCAACACCTCACAATCCAATTCGTCCTGTTTAATGCCACCAAACTTCAAGCTTTTGAGCCTGAGATAAATGGGCCAACCTACAGTGTACTTATGATCCAGACTTTGCCAGATGCAATCATGGAAACCACATAATCAACTTGACTTGGACTTGACCAAAAGATCAGCTAACGAGGGCTGAAGACAATGCGATGACTCTCTTTCATTTATTTTCACCGTTAACATACAGGAGCGAACCTTTGAGGTCAGAAACTTGCTGGAGAAAGCATAGCCCTGGTCAATACCATTCCATCGTACGCTGTCCTTTTCTGACTGACGATCATCACAGGGGCTGAGAAGCACAAAAGTGACTGGAATGGCTGATCATCTTACAAGACTTGGAGGTCCTGAAATGATAGGTGAACCTTTAGTCATGCATTTTCTTTAATACAATTTTTCATGTTTGCCGCATAAAGATATTTTGGACACCCACAGTCGGCTACATCATATTAATGGACCGTTGACACTTCCCATTCAGTTGTCTTGTCTCGAGTCAATCCTCCCTTCTCAGCTGATCGAGGAATTCTACAGAGTGGTCGTCCATTCCGATACCCAGGCACGCCTTCAGCTCTCAACCTTGCTTGCTTTTGTGTCTTCATCATATATCCATCCTTTCGTCCACTTTCTCCTCGAGTGTATCTCTGCACAGCCTTGGATTACATCTGACAATGCGGTGCCATAAACTAATCATTCGCCAAGACCGAAGTGGTCGGACAGGCACTCAACGCCCGCGTCACTTCTGGTAAGAGAGCATAAAGCCTCCTCTCCGTTGAAGATTATTGTGACGACTTCCTACAACTACCCAGTTCCTGTTAGGTGATCATGGCTTCATCTCAGGGAGCAGGATCAAACACCATTCAGGTAGGAAGTCGTTGGCCTGACATTAAGTATTGGGTCGCGGAATCTTCCGGCCGCTGTTTGATCCACCCCTTCTTTGCTGTGAAAGAATTGCCAAGGCCGCCATCTTAAGACTTAACGTTGCTTGAGCGCCAAGCTTCTTATTCTATTCCCTCATGCCGCATGCATCTGCTTCATCCCAGGAGCAGAAAGGGATGTCGGACTATTCCACTCGATTCAGTGGCGTGCAAGACGATGATAGAGTCTGGGCGGAACATCTTCGAATGGCATCGAATGAGGATGCTCGTCTTATTGATAGTTGGAATCAGATCACCGACGTTACCCTTGTTTATGTGAGGACTTCGTCCTTCCTTGCCTCGAATTGTTTTGATCGCCAACACATATTAGGTGGGACTCTTTAGTGGTGTTTTAACCGCGTTCATCATCCAGACTTCAAGCCAATTTCGACCTGATCCGCGGGAAGTAACAAACCAACTCCTCATTGCGATCTACTTGAATCAATCAACACCAGCCGATCTTCCAAACCTTCTCAAACTAGATGACAGCAAATTCAAACGAGCCATCTTCCAAAACTCATTACTGTACACCAGTCTGGCCATCTCTATCATCGTGGCCGCCATGGGGATGGTAGTAAAGCTGTGCATTAATCGGTTCAAGCAGGAAGTAAGTGGTTCAGGACCACCACACTTGCGTGCCAAGAGGAGGCAAGAGGTTTACGATGGGTCAGTGGCTTGGAGAATGAACACGTGCGTCGAGGCCCTGCCTGTGATGGCCTTGGTTGCTGTGATAATATTTGGCATTTTCTTATAGTAAGCCTCGTGTTTCTTCATTGTGTATCTTCTCACCTTTATGTTCTAGCTCATCAATAAGCGAGGAACAAAAGCACCTTGGATATGTTGTCGGTATCATCTTCCATTTGGGCTTGTCCTTCATCTTCATCACATCCATTACGGCTGCTTTTAATTCGACCTCGCCTTTCCGGTCACCCTTCTCCGATTTTGTCACGTTTGTCTTTCGAATTTTTCCTGACCGACGTAATCCTAACGGAGCCCGAAAGTCACAGAGAAAGAGGAGCATTCGCCCACGTTCGGTCGCCATTATCCTCACTACTGTACTTGTACTGGCGGTCACCTTTTATCTTGCCTTCAAACAAATTCCAGTTGCCGTTCCTCTCATTTACTTTCCCCTTGCGGCAGTGTTTGCCTTGGCAGGAGAAGAGATAGAAATGGATATTCCAACCCGTCTGTATGATCTACCAGCATGGATCTTCTTCTCGACCTGCATAGTTTTCACCGGTTGCGCCATGACCTTTTATTTCTCGAATCAAGCTGTTCTTTTTTACATCCTGGTTTTCCTGACAGGCTGTCTCTTTGCCGTCCAGGGCTTTGGTGTCATTAAATTATCCCAAAGAAAGGCCAAGACGGCTCAGGCAGACGCCATTGCGTGGTTGCTCTCGACTTCATCTTCTCAAAGTCCTGATTGGTTTGAAAAGGCCATTCAGATTGCAGGAAGATCCGAAAACGTTCGTGCTAGGCTCCTCAAACCTCTTTTCCCACTTCTTGTACCCCTAATGGTATCGAACAACAAGAAAGACGATCGGAAGAAATACGTTAATGTTCTTGCTGATTTGGTGGACTTCAAACCCTCCAAGGCATCAGTTTGGCGCAATCGGGCCGCCTTGGAACATCCCCATTTGCCGCCAGAGCTGAGGAATGTATTGGAGGCTCTGGTGAAGGTTAAATGCCCACATAAGGGCCAGAACGCGAAGAAACTGTGGATAGACAATACAGAACGCTGCCCAGTAGAATGTTCAAGTGATGCGGCGGACCATATCTTACAGGTGTTGGGGAAGGATAAGAACGGACCGAAAAGGAGTGCCTTCATCCTATTAGATTTTGAGGTTTAATTCTATTTCCTCTAATGTAGTACGTAAGTAGCACGCATTGGCCGCATGGAATGTATGGACTGATATCCGACACAATTAGCGAGCCGTCCTTCCCACAGACAAGAGGAGCTCTTTATTTGAAATCGCGGATAGAGAGAGTATAACAGGATGAATGAATTGCGATATACAATGGTCAAGTGATGGTGTGACACGTGTGCTCCATCTGGGGTTGTTCGGACCAGCTGCCGCGCGTCACAGTTTGTTTCAACTTGTGCACAAATTCTATCGTCGCCCTCTGCGTGCTGTCGTCCTACAAGGTGATATGTCCCAGAGTCCCGACATCTCATTTGTAAACGGCTCAGAAACCACAGGAAAGAAACGAAAAATCAACAACAACTTGTCTCTATCAATCGACATGTCCGCTCAGTCTGAGACCCCTTCCCAGGGGCCATCCAGTCATGTTCCCAAGCGAGGAGCGAGGGCTTGTACAAATTGTAGAAGAGGAAAGAACAGATGTGAAGGAGAGGTGCGATTTTCCCATCTTAACTTACGGCCGCGATCCGTTCTGCTCACTGAGGCCCGCCTCCCCCGTTTTCCGGCCCGGCTCGTCATCTGCAGCCCCCTTGTAAAAGGTGTCAACAGAGCGGTACACCCTGTATTTTTGAGAAACCAGAGAAGAAAAGCGTCCAGGGATTATCAAATGGTGGCCTTGAGTCAGTACAATCATTGTCTGCCAGTTTGTCTGCTGACCCTTTGTGTGTCGGTTGTAGGCGCCTCGCCAGATTGGAAGGCCAATACTTGGTATACGATGGATCTATTCTATACGATACAGACAGGCTAATAAAGATGGTTTAGGTCCTTCAAAGCCAAATGATTGGCATGCAAACGTCTCTGGATCGCATCCTGCAAGCCATCCAAACAAACCCCAACTTTTCAATGCCACCACCGCCCATTTATCCTCCACCGATGGACATGCCCCGAGATGGAGGCGCAGCAGCAGCAGCAGCGGCCGCCGCCCAGCAACTTCGTTCTGGGTTCGACCCCGCTGCCAGCGCCGGGCCTTCTGACAGAAACAGGATGTTCCCACCTGTGCCAGGTTTTCCACCCGCTGTAAGGTTTTTTTCTCTCCAAATTAGCAAAAGCCAGAGAAGTTTACAATTCATTTACATCAGGCACATAAATTCGCAAGCTTTGGCATGCTTCCCAATGCTGCGGCATCGTCCGAAGAGGAGACGGATGAGACGCTGCCTCGTGGCTCAATTAATACTCCTATTGAAGCTTTGCAGGGTTTGGCTAACGCAGCTGTCGAGGCGGCAGCAGCGCCTTCTTCAGATGCGCCTAGGCATGTCCCTGTCGTCGAGTAGAGTCTTGAATAAGAATGACTGTTGTTATAGGATCAAGAAGCGCAAGCGTACTGAGACATCTCCAAAGAACAGTTTTCCTCATGTCGTGGAGAAGGTTCGTTTCACTTTTTTCCAACCGTGAGATTTTCCTGGCGCCTGTCTGAAGATATACCCCGCGTACCAGGGCTTAGTGACTGATTCGGAAGCTCGCGAACTGTTTAACATGTAGATTCTTAATTCACCCCCACTTAGTCATCGTCCCGTTCACACTGTATTTGGTTAGCTTTTTTGCAGGATGCCATCTCTTTATTCCGATTTTCGATCCGTCCTATGATACCTATGAAAGCTTGATGGAGAGATCACCATGGACATTCGATGCTATCCTTGCTGTGGCCGCTAGAATTCGCAGTGGCAACGGCCCACTCACGCCAACGTTCTACAAATGCCTTGATGAAGCTCAAGGAATTGCTCGTTCATCTCTCTTCGGACCTGTTGTCCACAAGGAAGCTGTGCAAGGTGATCTAATTGTTTATCAAACGATTTGATATTACTCTTGACATGTCATACATTCAGGGATGGTTCTCCTTGCTGCCTGGAGTTCCAATGGCTGGCTTGCTAGTGGACATGCTATGCGTATAGCCCTCAACCTTGGATTGCACTTGGCTCTCGAAAAACTAGCTGACAACTCTGCTCCAAGTAGGAGCCACGAAGAGGAACGGGATCTCAGTAAGTTGGACTTTATTCGTGGGATTCTGTATCACGAGTATAATGTCATGAAAAGTTGTGTCTGCTCGCATCTGGCTTTGCTTGTATTGGTTTGATCATCAGTATGTCCCTGTCATCTTTGTATGCCAGCGACCGGTCTGTGTTGACAAACGGCTTGCAGGACGAGTCTCGGAACTGGTCGTCCGATCGTACTACGTGACGAGAATACCATCCGTCATTGTAGGCTACTTTTAACCCATCCAATGACATCTCCAACGGATGTCAGACTCGTATCTCTAGTCGAGTTGATCGCCCATAAGAGTATGTGCGATGGATCTCTCTTAACAACCTTACTTACGACCAACAGCTCAAATCTACGAATGGTTGGCACCACTAACCGGCCAATTCAGCAATAACACATTGGCTGTAATTAGACGTGCTGACGACGCTCTAGATAAATGGTGGGCTTCATGCGACGAGATCTACCGTGCGTATTTCCTATATCAATGCTACCGTTGTTCACCTCTTATATTCTGCGTTTTTAGGAAGAACAATGGATCAAGAATCCCTACTTCGCAAAGTGCTCGCATGCGAATTACACTATTCCAAACTCTGGCTGATCAGCGTCTCTCTACGCGGCGTCGCATGGGACAAAATGCCCTTTGAGCAGCGCGAACTCGTTTATAGAGCGAAGGACGCTGCAGTCCAGATCTTATCTATTTTCTTGACTTCATCTGAATATCGGTAATAAGTTTTTTAATCATCTCGAGCCATTCATATCCCTAATGACAAATATTCTGTGTTAGCGCTGCTCTTCGTTATGCGGTACATGATGCTCTCGTCATGGCAGCTTTCTCCGGTCTTTTCCTCCTGAAAATAGCACATCTCTTCCCAACCGAAATCGATCTTGGAGTTGCTACCACACAAACAGAACAGCTCACTCAGCTTCTATCCGATGTTGCAGCGGAAAGGTAGGTCAAAAATCCACTTTTCGAAAACGATTAACTCAAATAATTTCAGATATGCAATGACTTTGCGGATCATGCTTGCCAATTTGCGTCGTAAAGTCGGGCTAACCAGTGCAATGGCTAGTCAACCACCACCTCAATTTATGGAACGCATGGTTGCTCCACCCAATTTCCACGATCCTTCAATGCCAAATCCATTCACAATGGAAGAGCTTGGCTTTGTTCCGCCGGGAAACAAGAACATCGTCAGTCCGGCCACGATCCCGTTCTGGCTACAAGAACAGGTCTGTTCCTCCTTTATTTGAGAAGTCCGTCATTGGCTGAAGTGTCTTGCAGAATCTCACGGACATCGGGTTCCCCATGAATGGATCCGATGGAGTCTTCATTAATCTGGCCGGTTTCAATGGATGGACTTTAGATTTTACCCCTGTGCCTGAAGCCAGATAAGCGAAACGAAACCTCAAAGGCTCCCCATTCATTCTTGGATTTCCAATTAATGAGAAAACTCTATTTCATTCATTTCTATTACCAGATCGAATCCAAAGTCAAGGTCTCAAAACACAAAAGGCGCCAACAAAAGAAACTCTAATGGAAACAAAAGCATCACCCTTTTCAGTCCTCTTCTTCTTCGCTACTCCCCTGTTCTTGCAAGAACTGTTGTGTAGACAAATAATTAGTCTTTCCATATGAATTAACACCATTGTAAAGGAATACATACATGGACCAAAGGCTCGGTAATCTTCAAGAAATGTTGACGGCCTTGCGGCTTGGAACCCTTCTGGTACCAGTAGATAATAGCTTGGTCAGAGATACAATCCTTGTTGTACAAGACTTTGAGGATCTGAGGGAATGCTTTCATAACACGGGTATCTTCATAGCAGTGGACCTGCACGGTATTGATTAGCGCGACCTGGGTTTTACCACCGTCGCAGAAAGGTTCTAAGATGGGAGCGAATTTCTACAAAGACGATTAGAGGGATTTTGAGTGGGAGAGGACAAAACTCTCACAGCAACTTCGCGCAGAGCAAGACCTTCGATCTGGTCAGGTCTAGCGCTCCAATCGACGCTGGACATCAGGCCTTGCCAGAGGCACTGAACGAGCTCACTTTCTGGAAGAGGAGACTCAGTCTGACGGGCTTTGACAGCAGAAGCAATCTTTTGAAATTTAATGAGCATCTCTAGTTAGAACCACAGACAGTGAACCAAAAATACCTGCTCAGCAGTGTCTTCATGCTCAGTCATATCGGCCAGTTCTTTGATGAGGCTCTCCTTGAGGGCTGCATATTGTCTCTTGGTCCACCAGTCGGCGACCTGAGGTAAGCCTTGCTGCTTGAAGTGCTCCTCGAGGTACTTGCCCTCACGCTTATTGGCAGGAAAGAAGGAAAGTAGGTCCTTGATACCACCTTTTTTTAGGGTGGCAGATAAATGATCCATGGACTGCTCGGTAAGATAAACACGGATTATCAGGGTCAAGACATTGATGGAGACGTCTATGAAGGAGGAAATGTGAGTAAATAATGTATGCGACAAATAATGAGACGGGAAAGCAAATCACCATTCTTGACCAGATGATCCTTGGTCAGACTCTGGAGACAAGAGGCGGTGGCAAAACCCTGTGCAAGCAAAAGGCCAACAGCAGTGGCGAACTTGTTGGTCTGCATGGGAGACCAGCGATGGACATATTGGAGGAGAGTGGGCAAAGCAGAGTCTTCAAGTGGTCGTTGAAGATACTTGTATCTAGGCACAGAATATAAAATTCATGCTCTGATCGCGTGACAGCAAAACGATAGGACATACCGCCTAATCAGTTTGTTAATAACTTCGACATAATTCTTTATGTCTCCCACATCCACAGGTTCTTTTGCGCTCGCAATAGTAAAGGGAGAAATCGGAGCGTTGTCGTCCACAAAACTGCCACCTGGCTGGAGCAACCCTCCGACGAAAATGATTTCAAAGAGTGGATCTGCATATTTGAGGTATTCTAAAGTGGAACCAGCTTGAACGAGCTTTGTAACGAAGGAATCAAAGTCGCCCTGTTGGACGGATTCTAAGTGTTTGTAGAGTTGGTCTCTAAATGCTATCGACCTATATCAGAACCCCTCTTCATATGTATGATTAACTGTGCCTAAGAACCCTGACCTGACGGTTCGTGTTTGGCTTGTGCCTTTACAGCACCCTTTCTTGCTTTAATTCTGACGCCCTGGAGCGAAGGCTTTGCAGCGGCGGATTGCTGAGACATGCACTGATGGGAGGAAGAAACGAAGATGGAGCTCGGCAACGGCCGGGTACGGCCTCTTCAACCAATTTCATTGTTTGGGCACATCTCTGACCGTTACCACCACGAACATGCCAGTAGCTGCGCCTCCTTTCTTCTCAGATTCACCAAATGCCCGTTCAAAGTCGATAACAACAGCAGACCTCGACACATATGGTGTATGTATTTGACTTGGTCTGCGTGATATCCTCGTGTTTTAATGACTCTTAGGTCCTCAATCGCCACTCAACAAATCACCCAACGTTTCGTCTTGGTCTTTCCGCAGAGAAGGGTTCTCGACGGACCATGGAAGACGCGCATTCATTTGTAATAGACTTTGACAACGTTCGTGGTCAGGGTTTCTTTGCCGTCTTTGATGGTCATGCAGGAAAGCATGCCGCTGAATGGTGTGGCAACCACTTTCATGAGGTAGCCCTTTATTGTTTATCTCACCTCCACGTTTAATTAAATCCATTCAGTACCTTCTAGAAGCCATCCATGCGTACTCTACCTATCCCATTCCCGACGTCCTAAACCAGGCTTTCCACGCCGTGGATGAAAGCCTGTCACGGATGGCTGAGGAATCGGAAGGGAAAATGCACAGTGGGTGTACCGCTGTAACTGCCTTCCTCAGGATTGAAGATGCGGAGGGTCAACAATCCTTCCGTCCCGCTCTCACTGATTCGCCCGGGTCGACGCATAGTCGAGACAACAGCATCGATGGTGATGGCACCATCAATGGCGGAAGCAGCCCTCTCGGCAGCAGTGTCGAGAGTATGAATGGTTCTAAATCCGACAAGAAACCCTCAAGTACAAATCGGATAAGAAAAGCACTTCGGACCTTGGGAAGTGGGTCTTCTCCCAAACAGGTCTCCTCTTCACCTACCTTGGCCCCATCATCATCTCCGCCAGTGTCTCCGAAGGGGAAAGCACAAGGCATAAGTGTCATTGTTCCCCCCTCCAGTTCACGGCGGGTCCTGTACTGTGCTAACGCGGGCGATGCCCGCGGTGTCCTTTGTCGTTCCGGTAAGGCAGTCCGCTTAACCTACGACCATAAGGGGTCCGATAAGCAAGAAGCAAAACGAATCACAGATGCGGGTGGTTTCGTGATGAGTGGCCGCGTTAATGGCGTGCTGGCCGTAACCAGAAGCCTCGGTGACTCGTCCATGAAGGAGTTTGTGGTTGGCGCGCCTTATACAACAGAAACTGAGCTGTGCAGTGATGATGAATTCCTTATCTTGGCCTGTGATGGGGTGAGTGGCTCAAAGGTGTCTCCATCCGTAAACTCAGCTGATTGTATTGTTCGACAGTTATGGGACATTGTCGGCGATCAGGGCGCCATTGACCTGGTCCGAAATGTCCAGGAAGCCCAGGAAGCAAGCGATAAGCTACTCAACCATGCCCTCTCTCATCATACGACGGATAACGTCACTGTCATTGTTGTCAGATTTTTGCATACTGTATGATAAATTTGTTATTAGAGTATTGTATCATAAATTACTCCGTTTATCTTGGGGGTTAACTTAACCACTCATCAGTGTAAAATTCCGCAATAAAAAACACTACATTGTCAACTTTGAGTCCTGGATATCGGTTGTAAAGGTTTCTGTATCCCTCAAGTGGTCCACTCTAGAACACATCGCTCTAAAGCAGGCATGACATTGACAGAAGCTTTCTCGTGCCTGGCTAAATGCACATCCGCAAGAAACAATTGACCTTCGACTCCTTCTGCGCTCTCCAGATCAAATTAGAAGAGAACGTGTCATGCCTCATGTTCTGACTTCTCTGACACTTTCGCAGGGTGGAGATTCAATATTTATAAATTCTTCCATTTCTATTCCTGCCATCCATCTGATATCTTTGCCTCCCGTTTCTCAATTGAAACCACTCCGTGTGACGAATGTTTTACCGACCTTGGAAACCACATCCGTTCTGTATACCTGAGTTTCAACAATGCGGGTTATTAAGAAATAACTATATCAATAATGCAAATTCACATCCAACATTGCATCTGTTTTGTAGGGCAAGCAGATCTGTGCTGCACGACCGCTGAACACTCGTCTTGGCAGCGAGTCTAATTAATCAAAATAAATTGAAAGAACAGGTTTGTGAGTCATTGCATTGAGGGTACGTGCGGTCCGTCTCCATAAACAGGCCTGCAGGCGCTTCAGATGTGAGAGTGAGCATACAGTAGGTTCGCCAAAATCGTTAGCGATATGCAAGTGAGATAGAACATGCCTGCGCACTGAAAGAATGTTACTTGTACTATAAGCTCTTCCGTTTTCGGGACTTTATAGGAATGACAACAACTCCTGTGCAAGGTCAGGATAATATTAAATGTTATCGAGACCATAAATAGTCTACTAGAGCCTCTGGCAAAATCAATTATTATATGGACATTTTAAATTGTGGTACACAGTGTCTGGGCTTGACAGCTGAATAACCAACCCGGGTGCGAGTCACATTTTGATCGTGACAAAATTTAGCGCCCAATTGACAGGACAAATCATGACACATCGATTTTCCCCTTCAGGTTACTTCTGAACGGAACAGGAAGCTGTGACCAGATAACGACGTGCCAGCGACGTAAAAACCAACGATCCAGGACTTTGCTTCTTGGTGTACAGTTAGATCAGAATCTTAAGGCAGTACGGGCGCTCAACAACGATCGTGCTCCGGGGCATGTAGGGTTTGTTCTATCCTAGGTGGTGAGAACTTGAACCCTGTTTCATTTGATTTAAATTTAGCGAACTTTGTGTAAATATTTAATAAAGTCTTCTACGATTTTTTCATTGAAAATGTCCGTCTTCAGAATTTCAATCGAAAATAAATATGTTGTCATGTCGCAGCCCAAACCCTCTCTACATCCAACACGCTCACATACTGTCCCATCGATCGGAGGATTCCCATATTTACAGTGCGTGCTTGCTTGCTTCTGGAGCACCGATTCGACTTATAAAGGCTCAAGAAGTTATCTCAGCATGACTCAATCATGCACGCTTGGAAGAACATTTGAATTTCGGTGTGCTCGGATGGAAGGGATAGAATTGGGCATTTGAGTTGATGTACAGAGGTGTATGTGCTCATGTCCTGTATCCTATGTGTGTGGTGATGTTGCTCTTAATATGTGCTTCTACGAATTTGGGTGCTCTTTCGGGACAAGTGTGATCTCGTCATCACGGTTCCCACGATCGTGCTTCTTAAGGTGGTCAACAATTAAATGCTATTCAAACACATGTTCGCAGGCGATCTGTGTTGTGGTACGATACTTGACCTTTGACTCCCTCTATCTACCAGAACTGCATATTATACGGCAGGTCCCTTATTATGTCGCAATTCAAACCCTCTCCCGGTCCAACGCCGGCCTACGCGCCCACGTATGAAGACGGTTCAGGTGGAGGTGGAGAAGGAAAGGACCCTTATGAAGGAGGGCGCTTTAATCCGAAGAAGAAATTCAATGACCCTATATTCCTCGTATTCTTTATCTTGCAAGTATGTGTCCCCTTTATCCTGTGGCTGACGTAGGGACCGTGCTAATGTTCAACCTTGAATCCTTCCAGTTGCTCGGATTTGCTGCCGTTTCAGGCTACACCTTGCACTATTGGATCGCCAATGGAGGATTAGGCGGTGGGCTTGGAAAAGATGGAGCACAAACTGGCCTTCCTGTAACGCTTAACAAGTAAATGATTTAGTTGTTGAAACTCAGCAAAACGAACGGCTAATATCCTTGCAGATCTGCAGTGTGGCTCCTCCTTCTCGTGTCAGCAGCTGCCATGGCCCTTTCCGTTGCGTACCTGATGTTAGCACGTTCATTCACGAAGATGATCATGCATATAACCCTTATACTTACTATCGTCCTAAATATGTATGTCCCTCTCATCCTGCGTTGGAATTAATATTTCCTGAAACAATTGTTCCAACTCCTCAGTGGGCTATGCATCTTCTATTGGATTGTCAGATATTACTGTATGCTGCAACCCTTTAACCACTTTCTGCTAATGCTGACATCTATGCCTTTTTGTAGCCGCAGCCTTGATCTTCACCATCATTGCTATCCTCTCGGTTCTCAGTTACTATGGCTTCCGTTCACGCATTCCACTGGCTTCATTGCTGCTCCAAGTCGTTATGGATGTTTCAAAGCACCACAAGAGCGTTTATGTCGTCGCATTCACGGCATTGTTTTTGCAAGCTGGCCTCTCTGTGTAGGTTCCTAAGTCAATTGTTCGATTTGTAATTAACAACAGGAAACAGCTGGTTTACATTCACCACCATGGCTACGTAGGTCTTGATTATGACATGTTCTAGTCTTATGCGAACTATTTTTCTTTCAGTTACTCCAAATTTACTCCCGGTAGCCCAGGTATGTGATCGTTGCGACTGATGGTCTGGTCCAAGCATTTTAATGTTACTCCATTCAAGCTTGCGCCAATACGAGCTGCTCAAGTGCTGCAGTAGCTGGCTTGATCGTGTTCGAGACATTCTCCTTCCTCTGGACTTCACAAGTGATTGGTAACGTAGCACTGGCAACACTCGCAGGTGGACCCTATGGCTCCTGGTACTACTTCGGTCCTCGTGAGCTTGGACAGATGGTAAGGATACAGAAAGGCTGTTATTAGAACTACCTTAACGTCATTTTGTTGCCGCCTTGCAGCCGAAGAGCCCGACTATTTCGTCATTTATCCGTGCATCAACTCTGTCACTCGGGTCTATCGCCTTTGGTTCTTTGATTGTCACGCTTTTGGAACTCTTACGGTTGCTCTTGAACATCGCCCAACAAAGTGCTGCAGAAGATGGGCATCGTATGTTTTCCTGTTACTGTGCATCTTTGTGTACGTGGTTGACACATTTTTGTTGCTCCAGCTCTCCAAGTCTGCCTCGCCATGTGCGCATCTTGCTTCGTTGGATTCATCGAAAGCCTCGTGGAATATTTCAACAGGTAGACCTTGACTTCATTAACCGAAATCTAATACTAAAATTTCAACAGATATGCATATATTGAAATAGGTACGACTAATCCAAGAACATTCCGTTTGATGATCTAAAGATGAAACAATAGCACTGTACGGCAAGGGTTACATCCCTGCTGCAAAAGATACCTGGAGGCTGTTCAAAGATCGTGGTATTGATGCCTTGGTTAACGACTCTCTCGTCAGCATGAGTAAGCAATCTCTGTCAGGACTGAGTTTGACAGCGTTTTATTTCACTTTTCAGCCTTGACATGGGGTGCATACGCAATTGGTCTTCTGTCCATGCTGTTTGCATATTTGTACTTACGACGTACGGATTTGTTCTCGGTCTTCATTTTCTTGCTGAAGAGTTTATCTCCAGTTACCTCACCTTCATTCAACGCCAATGGGCAATACACTGTACCATTGGTCCTCTTCGCGTTCTTGATTGGCACTGTTTGTTGTATGTACTCTTGGCCTTTTTACTGGTAAAACTGCTTAACCTTCCCTAGCATTAACAATATCTTCTGCGATTGAAGCTGGCGTGTCGACTATGTAGGGTTTTATTCTCTTTTGTCTCTTTGATCGAAGTATCTCAAGTTATTATGTATAGTTTTGTGGGCCTTGGAGAAGATCCCCAGGTATTGGCCATCCGGGCGCCTGCATTGTTTGGTGTATGTTTACCTTTCTTTCTTCTTCACACTACCCTTACGTCTGTTCTTCCCATAGTTAATTGCGGAGACATACCCTGATGTTGTGAGAGGAGTCCCTCGGATCTAAGATTGGTGCAGGATTGTAGTCGTGCTTATACATTTTTGGAATTGGATATGACTCCTCATTTCGGTTACCCTTCCTTATGCTGTCCATCTTGCACGTTATATCGTTCTTGATTACTTTTTGTTGTGTTGGCATCCACCCTGGTCCTGGTTTGTAGTCATTTTGGTTTTCTCTGCTGATTAGTGGAATAATGAACCTTTCGGAGAACTATATATCGTTGCAGAGACGGGACTGGTATGACACTTCAATCGTCGGGTGATGACTTTTGCCTAGGCTCAGACTGGCTGGCCATGCCATATTTGTATTTCTCTGGTTGTCAGATACACGGACCTATATCGTGATAATGCTTTCCCTTCCTGGAACAGCACCATAACTCAGATATCTCTGTTTATCATTCTTAAAGGCCAAAAACGAAAGTAAGGCACACCCTGAAACACAAGGTACTTGCTTCCTAATACGTACCCAATAATGGACGTATTCGCCTTAATTCAGTTTTCCAATCTGGATCGTCTGAGATAGAAAGTACATTGAATTCGTCAGAAAATACAAGTTGGCTTAATTTGGGTCTGTGCCTCTTGTATCGTTGTCAATCATTTATACTATACTCAGATCTCTGGATAAAGGTCACGATCGGATATAATAATACTCAGACAACAGGTCCATCCTGCGAGATCGACAACTCGCAGTAAGGCTGATAAATGTGCATCACGCATCACTCAAGCCGCGTAGCGATAGTATACTTGACATCACTGACCTTCTCTGGTGTTCTGTTCTTTTCCGAGTCAGTCGCACAAAATCAGTACGGTGTCCACAAGGTCGTCCTAGACAGCCGACAAAATAATCCGATGACATCAGATTTGGATTGAAATAAATGGACAGGGATACTAGCGATGCATACTAGTCTGAGGACTGGATACGAGCACTCACTCGAAACTAGGCAGAAGATCAACAATGATGCCAACAAATATACTATAAAAGGCATCCCAAGCCCTATCTATAGATACAAACGGGTGGTGTTCAAGTGATAACAAGAGTAAGTACCCTATTGAATGTCATCCTGCAATTCAGATTGTAAGATATATAGTTTACGTGTAATATGTATTAATCAAGGGACGAGCTCAAGGGATTTATAATTAGGAGGACAGATGACAAGCTTGTTCTATGCAGAAGATTTTCTCCGAAACGGCACCGTACACTGTAGCTTCTCCTTATACAAACACTTGTGTACAACTCCAAAAGGACATTAATTTTGCCCTCAAACTTACTAATGAGCCTCCTACGCAAACTCTCTCGCTTTTTCGGGCACCCTATGTCTACAACTAACCTTGAACCGAACCTTCCAATGGCGCCTTCGCTTAATGAAATCTGGTTAATATGTTTGGTGGGGTTGAAAATGTTATTATCCTTGGTGGGACTTTCATGATGGTGATGGTTGGTAAGCCATCACGATCGACTTCTCTTCTATGGGTTTTCTTAACAAGGATGAAGAATCACAAAGATCAACTTCTCTCAGTTAAGGGCTGGAAAACCAGAAAATGTCTACAGGAGCGCCAGATGACTCGAGTGGGTACGTGGGTTGGTACAATGATCATTCCTATTTGATTCTTATCGTTTTTGCCCACCCACATGCACAGCTGGCGTGTCGACTGTGTAGACGGTTTTCGTTTTCATTGTAAATTATTTCGTTAGTCTCGGCAAAGATTTTCCTCACTGGCAAGTGTTGAAACGTTAATTTGGTCGGAAGTTCAAGTTGAACGCTGATCCTTGAGTTGATCATCCACACCCTCAGTGCATTCAAGTTGTATCGTGTACATTTGCCTGTCTCTCCTCTTCGTATTGTCTAACATTTGATTGGGGGACAAACCCGATTTGTGAAAGGAATTCCTCGGATCTCTACTATTACCTGCTGAAAGCTAAGGTACCTCCAGGTCTTATCTTATTGGTAAGCAAGTCTGCATCAACGTTCGGGCCGTTTCTCCATCCTGACGATCAGTGTCGTCGCTCTCTTGATGCTCTCAGTTAACACGTGTACAGTGTAAATTACCGTCTATTGCTACATGTATAATGCCTCTATTCTATACGCGAGTTTGGTAGATAGGTAAGCTTACTATCGCGCAAGCTAAAGGCCTGCTGCTCGATTGAGTCGTGCTTATATAATTGTCGGAATGACATGACCCCATTTGGTCACTCCTCCTTTTTTTTCTGTTTTTTTTTGAATCTGCAGATTTACGTGCCACAAGCAATCAAAGTGCTAAGACGCACGGGTAGCAAGTGCCACCAGTCTACTAGAAGGAGCAAAGGGGCCCGAATTCTCGGGAGAAACGAAAAAGGTACAGCCATAAGGAACAGGGAAGGATGTAGGTAGGGGTATCATATGAGATGAAGGAACTGGCGTAGCCAACCTATTGTCTAGCAGCGTCGTGGTATATAGATTGAAGCTCTACAATGAGCACCAAGAATAAACGCACCTTCTCTTAGGCTTGCTTAGCGTCGGGCAACGCCACACAGACCGAAACTGACTGACATAAAGCAAGTTTCTCAATATTCGCAGGTAGGAGGTACCGCGCGCGCCTGAATGTGTGCCACGGTGAGTCGAGCGCCATCGCATTGTACTGCATCCACTCATCGAGGATCACCCTTCGCACCTCAGAGTCCGGCGCATCTGGTTTGAAGACACTTTGGACCGGAATCTTGTTGATGACAACACGGTGCCACTTGTCATCTGGGTAGATTTCGACCTTGGTCTGGTCGTCAGATATGCCAAATAACACCTTAAGGTGGTCAATGAGTTCTCTGCGATATCTAGGCTGCAGTAGGATGGAGGCTGCGCATGGCGGGGTGACTGAGAGTACGACATTCTTGGACCTGGTGCACTTTACGGCAGTGACCTTAAATCCATAGCCTTGCTCACCGAGAAACAGGTTCATGAGCTCCCTAACTTGGTAGGGAGGAAGGTCCTTATGGTTTGTCACCTGAAGTCCGGCCCTTCTTGATTATTCTTTCGCTGGTTGGAGACTTCGTGGTGTGGGAGGATATTCCCGTGTCTGCATTCTCTTTATCCTTCGTGTTGGTTTGTTCTGGAAGGTTGGCATCCTCCGGGGAGCGGGGTCGGCGAGTGCCACGACCATAAAGATGGTGACGGTTAAGATGTGATGGCATGTGCGTGTGGTCACTCTTCCTTTGTTCCCCACCATGCGGATTACATCGTATTTAATCACTTGTGTTGTGTTGGCATCCACCCTGCTCATGGTTTGTATTCTTCGTTTTTCTCTACTGATGCAGTGGAATAAGTGGACCTTTCGTAGAACTACATATCGTTGCAGAGACCAGACTGGTGCGGCTCGTTGGGTCACTCAAATCATCAGCCCATAACTTTTGTTTCGTAGGCTGGTCGTCAGATACACAGAACTTTTCTACACCAAGATCACAATATCCTTTGGTCTAAACCAACGATGCCAACTCTCAATCACCGAGACACCAGATGGAAAGTTTGCGTATCGAAATTATGAATGTCGGAGCTTCCCAACCGTTCATGACGAATATTGCGACAAGGATGAATATCAGACTGTCTGCAGGGAGTGGAAACTTGCGTTTTTGTTTGATCAGATGGCACTTGGTTTTGGGTCTCTCTCACTTGTTGCTGTTCTGGTTGGGGTGACGACTCATTCGCGTAGGCGGCGGTTTTGGAAGCCCGTTGCTGGCTTGGTGTGGATAACAGGTATGTTCTTACACTATTGCTAGTCGATCTACAGGACCTCAGAGTCTTTACAGCCTCGTGTCAGATCATTGTCTTTACCATCATTACAGACTTATATTATAACAATACCTTCCCTTTTTTTGAGCACTCTCGACCAGGTGGGCATCACTTTGCATATTTTCCCGCATACCATATCTGATTTGCTTTAAACTTTAAAGCTTTGGGGTACATTGTTCATACAATGTCATGGGTATTAAATCTTTTGACAGTTATGGGGCTTGTTGTCACAGGCTATTCCGCCGATCTTGGACGCACTTGGGCCGCAGGACAACACCCTTATCAAACTGTTAGAGGATGAGCAGTGCATGATAGTTACAAGTACAAGGCTATTATAGGAGAATATCAACGATAAGGACTAAGTCTGAGATACCAAGGAGCGGTCTGGAGCGGTGCTGTGTAGTGTTAACGTCATCGGACTTTGATTGAGTGATAACCGTTTGAATTGACTCCATGTTGGAGATCCCGTCTCACCTCACTTACCCAAAACAGATTGTAAACTAAATGCCCCTTTATGGAGGCACGAGGCTTGCCTGCTGCTAGTGTTGCTCCGAGCGAGTTCGGAGTGAACTTGAGCTGTCATGCATGACAGCTTAAGCTCACTTAAGTCGAACTGAAGCGAACTTCATAACGGACTTCCTAAACGAGATATGCTGCCTTATTTATCCCTGGAGAGGATTTGAATGACATTAAGAGGTTTTATTGGGTTCAAATTGGGTTTCTTACAGTAGATTATGTTCAGTAATATACTCATATGAATTACAAATAATGTATATTGTTTGTTTACTTAATTTCTTGGGGGAAGGCTGTACTCACTTGCCAGTGCTGTGGTAGTAGCTACTATTCTGAGGAATGTGGTACAATTATAATTGTGGCCACTCAAAATTCTGGTGCCAACTCATTAACATTATCCATTCTTACTAGGTGCAGGTCTCAGTTTGGCCATAGGGACGTGCCATGTATGTATTCCACTATGCAGCCAACTTTGAGGAGCGCTTAGTCAGGAACTTGTCCAAAAGCAGACGAGTTGACTTGAGTTGACACAAGTTAATTATAGGAAGGAGGTCGGCTCAAGTTGCGCTTAAGTTTTGACAGCTCAAGCTCGCTTGTGCGGCTTCATTTGGTTAGACCCGAACTTAAGCTGCTCGCACTACCTGCTGCCGCTCTAGAAGTAAATCCAATAGTCACAATTACGAAACATTTAAACCCCCAGCCTAGTAGACAGGAAGTTTGGGTCACGTGGGTTTTAAATTAGACAGGGTGTAAGGATGGCCCTTACCACCGTCCTTATACACCATATAAGCCCCGGTTAGCAGAAGAGCATAACTCTTCTGTTATCGGACCTTTTGGTGTAGTGGCTAGAGCGCGGGGCTTTCGGCTATCTTACACAGGGTAGCTCAGTCTAGTGGCGTTATTACAATTGCTTGCGCAGCTCTTATGTTGAGTAAACCGAAACTCTTTACTTGGGTAAATTTATTCTTAAAGGTGCAAGGCTTGGACGACTGCGGTGAGCAAAGGTACCCATATTGATCATTCGGAATTTGTATGGGCACATTCCGAATTACTTGCTGACGACTCAGATTGGTTACGTATTCAAATTTCAAATCTGTATTTGACCTGTATCCATATGTATTGATCGAACAATTTAAACTCTTCGTATTAGACAATTCACGTTATGAAGGACTTCTTTTTCAAGTCATTTATACACCCAAATGTCAAGCAAAAGGGTTTTCTTTGGAGTGTTACAAGATGATTTGCTTGGTGAGATAGATGGGACTGCATTGAGGGGAGATTAGTTCTCCGTTTAGATGTCAACGTTGTCAATGGAGTGAGAGAGTAAAAATGGACATCGATTAATCATGGGCGCTTGGTTCTTCAAGTTCCGAAGACCATTGATTTGGAGTCAGGATGTACAGTGTGTGCTATGAGTCCCAGGCACTTGTATACGAATTTGAGAATTTACGGTGAAGAAGGGGAGAATGTAACTTGAACTTACCTGAACTACCACTCAAAAGTCACGTGAAATATCCTGATTCGGGAGCACTTAATGAACACCATTGAATTTGAGTAAAAACCAGATAAATGATGCTAATGGGCGCTCTCGAACTCTAATGTAAACTCTTGACTGAGGACACACCATGACCAAACATGATTTGGACGGTCACCCTCTGATAAGTAGTTTCGCATGTTCCAATCGATCATTAAATATCAAATTGGAGGCCTGTGGATGGACCCTAAGAAGTAGTTTCACACACATACCCACCTTTCAAGAACCAAAAAAATTCAAATAGCCCAAACATTTGGGATGCCCACATGAACCAGCGCTAACAGGCTGCAGCGATGGTGGTATTGAAAAATCGTCGGGGAGAGCTAATATGGGGAGATGGAGATTGGTATTGAAATCGTTCCCACTCGTCAAACTCTTTTGACGCCCCATCGAGCCTCATCTCTTGACCGCAAAGGGACTGCTCTGTAAAGGGGAGGGGAATCCGAGCGTGTAATGGGTGCCACACCCTGCTGTGAAAACGGTGCTCGAGCTCGCGTAGAAGTACAAGTGGCCTTCATGAAATGAGTTGAATCCCGTAATCATCCCTCACCCAAAATCTGCACTAAGTCTTCATGGAAGACATGGGAAGCCCTCTAATATAAAGGCCCATCCGATCCGAAGATGAATTGAGGCATATAGGTTGTTAGACGTGAAGAGATAAAATTTCTTGAGTCCAATTCTCATACTGGTTGTTGTACAAAAGCAGTAATGACAATGCTTCGTGTGTTAGGCAGACCGTCCCGAAATCCCAGGCGTGGATGACGAGGCAGCTGTTATTGTGGGCGAAATGAAAGTCGTATGAAAATTTAGTGTGCACCACACAATTAATTGTCAAACCGTGGTCCTGCGAAAGATCAAAGGTACATCCACGTTCTTCAGCAACCCGTTAAATACATTCAGCCCCAATCGATATATATAAACTAATGCGAAAGAACTGAACAAGCAAAATGAAAAACTGAATAACGATACCCACACAATACAGTAGAAATGACTGCACAGTATCCCAAGGGAAAGCTTCAAAATCAAGGCATACCCCTTCTCATATTATCGAACTTGCTTTCGTTATACTCTAACCAATTTTGGCTCATTTCCAACCCACCCATAGCTTCTTTGACGATTGTGACAAGACTTTTCCCCGGCTGGGGGTCCTTGCCAGGGCCACCTTCCATACCTTCCCTCTCAGAGCCTTTGTCTCCGCTTAACTCCCAAAACATACTGCCGCCAAGGTTCTCCCGCTTGATGTACTGTCCCTTCATCTTCGCAACCTCTTCAGAATCGAAACTGATCATCTCACCGTTGGTTGCATTGTACGTCCAGCTCGCGCCAGACCTCTCGTCGATGTGAACCTTGGACCCAGGTAACGGTAGAGCCCTATAATCGTACACACCAGTCTCCCAGGTGCCTGGTCCGAGTCCGGAGTAACGGTGCCCAGGTCCTTTGGTATTGAGGAATGATCGTCCATATAACGGAATGCCAAGTACGATTTTTTCGCATGGGACGCCATGGGAAATATAAAATTTGACTGCAGCATGACCACTGAGATGGCCACCGAAGAGGTTGGCCTGATGATTTGCAGTGCTCTCCCAAGAGCCAGCTAGTAACAAATGAATGAGGTAAAAGTAAGAGGCTAAACTAACTGAAGAAAAAACATACAAAAGTCGTACGCCATAAGGTTCCAGAAATCTAACGACTTGTTCATTTCCGAAACATGAAGTGTCTTATAGTTATACGCGCCACAGGGCGCAGCAACCTAAAATTTTGATAAGAATGCAGTTATTTGAACATTAAATTAATGAAACGATCCACGTACAGAGAGAAGGAATCGACAGCTCTGGCCTTTCTTTTCAGCATGCCTATCCAACGCCTCTCTCATTTCCCCAAGCAGCAAAGCGTAGCCTCGTGCTTGTTCATCGTTATGGGGATATTCGTAATCGATATCCAAACCGTCAAGCCCGTAGTCTTCCAGAAGATTCAAGGAACTCTCGACAAAGTTCCTCCGCAGGTCTTCATTCACCACAACTGGATGCAAGTTTTGTGAATACGTCATTCCACCGATAGAGAGGAGCAACTTCAAGTGGCGGTTGGCCTTCTTGAGGTTGTAGATGGCCTTGAAGTTGCCGTATAGGTTCGTTCCAGGCTCATTCCAGGAGTCTCCCTCGTAATGGATGTCTTGATCTGCCCAAAGGTCGGTCAGGTAGACTTCCCCCGTGTCAGGGTTGACGTTGGCGAAGCCGTAGAGTATGTGACTATAGTAGGACTTCAGCGGTGTCCCTGAAGTATTAAGGGAGAACATACGTTAGATCATTGACTGGTATCAATGAGGGAGGATATTTCCGTGCATAAATCCCCCTATCAACGTTATTCAATTCGGTGGGTAGTAAATAGTGGTCGAGTACACATACCAATTCACGAAGCTGGTTGAGATGATCGACTTAGTTGATCATCCGCAACAGTGAACGAAACATCGAGACTCACTATCCCACACTATATTTCCCTCCGCTCGGCATCGTTATATTCACTTTGCTCAACTTCTTATCTGTGCTGCCACGACTATCTTTCAGATATCCAAGCAGTTGCCAACACGAAAAAGCGACAAGACAAAAGACGAGGGCTACTGCTAACTTTCGTTTCCGTTCCCAGGTGCTTCCTGCTGGGCGGTGTGTGTTGAGCTCTGTATCGTAGTGGTCTTCGGAAGTAGGTAGGAGTTGATAGGAAGGTTGGGCGGTGGATGACATATAAGAGTACGTCGTTGTGGAGAACAGGAGCAACGCTTTGCGCGATCACCGTGACCAGGCCAACGGACAGCTTTGGTTTGATCTTAACTCTCTTTGTCTCGGATTCCATGCCTTTGTCATGGTGGAGTTCCATTCAACACGTTTACCGCAGTATCGTCCCAACCAATTTATGTAAGTGGCACTGGTAGCTATTACAAGTCATTTCTGCCGTTTTCTGTATCTAGCATCATCTTTGAGTCTTTCTCGTGTCTATTACGGTGCTGTCTGAGCTCCCCGCCCAAAGTTTCGTCCTGAAAAATTAGAAGCTAGGCTTCCTTTAATCAGGGAACATGATTACATGGTCTGCGTACATTGATGATCTAGCATTCAGAAGTTGAGGAGGAGCTCCGTATTCAGAAGCCTCATAATCAGCTTAACCACCCATGAATGTCTCCATTCTAATTATTGCGAGCGAAGCGAACACTATCGGCTTCATAGCCCGGACAAACAAATACAAATACTCAGTGGAGGAGCATAGCTCCCCCTTGGCTCCCCCTCAAATTGTCCATTAAGTATTGGGTTCTCTCCCTCTATGTACCCAATATTGTTCAGTAACATATATTACAGATGTGTATGCTAAAAAGAATCACATTTTGTCATTTTTTCATTGATTAAAATGATTCCAAGAGTCTGGTGATGTGTAGCATCGGATGGACTCATTTATGTCTGTGGCTTGTTAATATTACTAGTATAATGTGACACCTGTAAGTCTGCAATTTTGCAGAGATTTTAACTTGAACTGGTGGTTTCTAGGTGGCATTGTACATAAAACAAGGTGGTGACAAGAAGAAGCAACTGTTGTCAGTGGTCAATATTCACTCAGCTAAAATCTACCTTCAGGATGACCCACCAAAGCCAATACAATCCACTGCATGTACATGAGACCATCTAGGTACACACCATCACATTTCTTTATCTCTATTTACTAGTTCTGCATTTTCGCATACCAGTAGCATTCCTCTCTCTCTTATTACATGATCTATACACAAACCCTGATCCATAAGCTGTACCAGTACCAACATTCCGTTTTCATTAACACACTGTAGCATATTTCTTTTTGTAAGACTGGTAGTTTGTTAGGCTACCTGTGCATCTTAGTACTAGATTACTTGTAGCACACTAATCTTGTGAATAAATTTAAAAAAATCTACCTTCCTATTTAGGACTTTTTCTAAAAAGCGATGGTCGGTGATGTCCGGACACTCCACTTTCGGTCCTAGAGGTGAGTTTACACACATGATAGGACATGTCGGAGGTCGACCTAAACCGAACCGCATTCCCGAATAGGCCCGTGTACCTCAATTTGTCTAAATCCAGGCAAGCTCAGCACCCAGAACCGATAGAATCACTGGTACGGTCCCCCTTTTCCGACATTTTCCTAAGTTCATATTTAGGAAACAATTATGATATGTACATTTTACGTTACATAGCATGACGCCGGGTCGCAGAATTATTACATCCCCGATATCCCAGCAGCTACGCCGAAAAACCACCGATGAATGGTCAAGAAAATTTCACACCACTCTGTGAAACATCATATGGTGATACATATATGTGTTACCCAATTTTTACTTCATGGTTGAAAATTTCCTTCCAGCTCGGATGATAAGAGCGACATTCATTTTGAAGGGTTCCTCGTGCTGTTAGAATCGGAACTAAAGTTGGTCGTGTGCCATGAATTCAGTTGTTCAGCCACTCACTGGGTCATGAGGTCCGCATCGTTAAGTGCCGGTGAATTTTTCTACGTCGCAGTTTAGAATTTTAACTTTCTTCTACGACTGAGATTTTACAAGTTACTACCTCTATTGAGTCGTCGGATCATCACCTTGATCGTTGATCAAATGATGATAAATCTATAAGCGCCCTACATATGGACTCCAACTTGTAAAATTAACGATTCCTGGACAAGAAAATTCTTGGCTTTTAAAAAGATCATTCTTTGAGGTTGTCTAGTACTAAGTAGTCCAGGATGGTACATTTGAAATCTGAATCCTGAAAACTATAAGCAAATCCCGTCAACCCTGCAGGAACGATATTGCACACCTTTCTGTTTAAAGCATTCAGCGGCATGACAATAAGCCCATCATATGCAATTTATCTTATCGAAGATGTCCCTTCCCTTTCCACAGCAGCTTCTGATCATCAGTTTTCCTTTGACCTATTGTATACCTTTTTCCATAAGGAAATGGACCGTTGACCCGTGCACGAGGGTATTCATATGACCACTTTCTTGATGTGAAATTCCTTTACTGCGAGATTGGAATGTATAAAAAAAATTGTACTGTGGGCCGAGGCTGGTAATTGATATTGATCACAGTGACAGCCACGAAGAATTTAGACATACATGCAAGTATAGTGATAAAATGTACTAAGATACCGTGCTGTGAAATCATTACAACAATGCGAAGAGTGCATGTACTTCAAAAGGAGTAAAAAGAAAGCCTGCAAGATACATTGCGGATAAAAGATTGGCAATATTCAAACGCTCAGTGCTCAGCTACATTATGAATGCTAAACACTCTAGATCATCAAAATAACGGACAACAATGGAAAACTTGGGAATTATTAACATTGACCCAAATACTTGTTTTTTGGCCACGTTTGGTGATAGTCGTCAACCCATGTCGTCAAATTTGGGTTGGAGTATGCGTCGATATACCTTACCAATGATTCAGGAGACTAGGACATATTCAAGAGGAAACGAACGTACTGATTTATATAAGCTTCAGTAGGAAAGTCTTTGGGATTACATCCAATATTAATCGAGTCCTCGGGTTGGTAAACACGGATATAATCGATTTTCATTTTCGTCGGGAACTTCAAATGGGTGAGGTCAATAGCTCCAAAGTTTGTCGATAGACCTAGATTTGCAATAACGTACTGTGCATGTACACGTCAAACGGTGCGGAACATGCTGCTAACATGAGGCTTACCATCGGCTCTTGCGCGATTGGACGTGCAGAAATTTCGACGCTGGAATCGGCACCCATTCCTGAAGCTTGTAGTGTCCAAGCGACTTTGTCATCCGAGATCCAGGTAATGTACTGGGGAATTAATAAGCCAACATCGGACATCAAGGATAAACCAGCAGCTGACCCCCGAATCAAACCCAGGTTTATACTGCATATTTCGTGAGCAATCTGATATATGTCGGATCGGAGACCGACCTCAAATCCATATATCGAGTAACATCCGCTTGCAAGTTCATAGCATGCTTGATTTGTCGTAGTAAGAACAGATGTGGCTTGTTGATACACGCCCCCCTTGTAAGAATTCAGCTTCGATATGGTTGCGTTTGCAATGATCATATTCTGGGAGGTATTCAGCCAATTGTAGCCCTCATTGAAGGGCTGGAATAAACCAGATCATATGAGTAGTATATCAAAAGAAAGACAACCGCACTTACACCCCACTGCGCAGACTGAGAAACTTGGCCGGTAAGTGTCCCAGAATTCACCTAACAAGGCGTCAGTTGCCTCTATCGAAAGAACTCGCGTCTCTAACCTGTGCTTCGAAAATATCAATTTCAGGGACCGACCTGCCAACAAATGTACCATCGGAATGCTTGGGACCAGGATGGTTTTCTCCAGGACACGTACACCTAGAAAGTCGCTGGCCAGGAAGGTAGGATAAAACACCTCCCTTGGTTTCGTCACCACCAACAGTGGCTGCTGCGGGCAAGCCATTGATTGTTTGGTTCGGAACAGTCCCAATATCACAAGCATCATATGAATAGGGCCACTTCGTAAAATTTAGCATAGCCAAGCGCGGTCGAGACTCTTATTGGGGACATACCAGGCCATCCAAGCTCGCACCGTGCCCAGCACGACCGAGGTTTCCCATAGTCCAGAGCGCTGGCCAAAGCCCATAAACATTATTGGCCCCAGGGAGTTGCACAGATGCTTCTATCAGGCCGCCCGTGAAGCAGAATTTATTCCTGTGAAAGGAGTCAGACGAAATAAATGGCCTCTTACATCCCAACAAACCATGTGGTGATCATTCCTATGACCAAATTTAGCATATACCTTGTTAAAAATGGAGGTATTTTTTCCTTACCACTCTGGTAATTCAAATCATGATTCGACTTTTGGGAAAGTGTAATGATAAGGGAACCGCCTACTGTAGTTACCGCTTCCGGGTCATACCATTCTAAATTATTCGTACCCTATGCCAGAAAAAGAAAATAAGCACGGCAATGAAACACGAGGATATTACGGACCCAATAATGGAGATTTTCAGCTTCCCAATATGGATCGTCCCCAGGATAAAAAGTTCTCCCATCCACATTGAATTCGTCAGAAAATACAAGTTGCAGCTGCGTTTGTCCATCCGCCCTTGAAGTACGAGTATACGCCTCTTGTGGAGTGTCGCTGTCGATCAAGCCCCAATTGCCTGTAAGGGTGGGTATCTGTCCAGTCGCATTGATGCCGCCAATATTGTAACCGCCATTGGTACTATATTCAGGTCTCTGGATAAAGGTCACAATCGGGTATGCAACACTGTACTCGGACGGAAACAGTTAGCGTGTAGATTCACTCTGCAAGGTCGGCAAAACTCACAATAAAGACAGTAGGGCAGCAATCAGAATAAATAGGCATCCGGCGTTACGCAAACCGCGCAGCGATAGTATACTTGACATCGCTAGACCTCTTGTCCGTCCCGGAATGTATGTTCTACCCTTTTCGGGGATATACATCTCGTCGTCCGATTCTGGAAAGTCCTGGCCGGTTGTGAAAGAATGCCAGTCGTCAGGATAGGTGACCCAGGAGAACTATAGGGGTGGAATAAGGACTTCCCTCATCAACAAACCGAGAGTTCTAAGGACTCACCTTCGATGAAAGGGTATTCATGCTCGAACGAGCTCCTACCGGATATGGCGTGCAGTCAAAATCCGACTACATAAACCGATGACATCGGCTTAAAATGGAGTAAACCGCCACGCAACCTGCGATACATACCAATAGAATTCTGTACGAGCACTCCCTCGAAAGTGCTGCTTTCTTGTCCATGGTGACTGCGGAGGATGAAGGAAGATCAGAGAACTCCAAACGAGAAAATCCTGGGATCATCAACTATGACGCCAACAAATACTAAAAAAGGCATCCAAGCCATTATCTATAAATAGAATAATTATACAGATCATGTCAAATCTCATTCTGGACTATTCACAACAACTTAGTGATTACACCCAGTCCCTGTTAAAAGAGGTTCCGTTTAATTCACGGAAAACCAGACGGGATATGCTCACCTTAGTCTTTCCCTCCCGGAATAGCAATTTCATACCTTCTTTGACAAACTCAGGATGGGAGATAAATTCGAATTGCACTGTTGCTCTGTCTCCCGTTCGAAGGATACCTTGTGGGTGGTCCATTCCTATTAGCCGTACTGTCTGTCGTATCGCCTAACAAAAGTATGGAGCAATTTGAAGGTACATTGAATAGAGATGACTAACTCCGCAGTGCAGCATGGCCTTTTGGATGGTGATTACTAAGAGCTATTCGGAGGACGCAATGGCTTACCTGATAATTCTTTTGTAACGTAGTATTATGGCTTCGCGACAGAAGGTGAATAATTTGGGTTTACACAATAACCGACCCCACTTACTAAAGGATGAGAACTTGTCCTTCAAACTGGCGAACAGCTACCATTGACCAAAGTGAATTCTTATACAACAACACAGAGATTGGAAACGAACCCCGAGGAGGAGTGTCAGCTTTGTGCACAAGGACCATACCCTTCCTTACTTGGGCTCGGCGTATCCGTTTAAGCGCTAAAGAGACGCATTGACCTGCCTCAGCACGAGAAATGTCGGCTCTGGAATTTTCTATATCAGTGCCAAGTGGTGCTAAGCAGTTGTGCACTAACCGCTTCCTCTGCATGCTTCTGATGACAGTAGTTTGGTAGTTCCCATTAGCATCTGGGCCTAATAACACAGTATCTCCTGTCTTTACACAACCAGCATTGACAATTCCGTTGACGACTGTGCCGACATATGGAACGGACCAGACCTCAGTAATAGAGTACTACGTAAATCGTAAGCAAATGGCGAAAAGGAACCGGCCGAGATGTCAAAATACCTCAAGAGGTTGGTCTACTGCAAATTTCTCCTTGTCACCTTCGCTGGACGGCAGCAGATTAAGGAAGGTCCTAACCTGCAATTTCGACAGTCAAGTGGTAAAGCAACGCTGTTCTTTTAACTTACAAAATCCAATCCCTGCCCTGTCACGTTGGATATTTGAAAAATAGGACAAAGTCTAACCATATTTTTGTCAGCAATGATGCATTCAATCAACAATGTAAAAAAAGGACGCCACTTTTCGGAACCAAAGGAGATGGCAAGCTCCACTGCGGTCTCGATTGAGTTTATGAAGACAGGAGTTTTTCTAAGAGAGGAATTTATTGCGGGAACGTGGGGCAGAGTGCGACTTGGGCTCACCTGCATCCGGGACTCTTGAGAATTTTAACAACCTGTTTCACGGTTTCTGCCAAGACATTCGGTGGGGTCATGTCAATCTATTTCATGTTAAATGAGTTGAATCCGGAGGAAAATAAATGGGACAACCTTCGTTATGCAGACCACGACAGGCACACTTAGGGCTAGGGCAATAGCCAGATGTTCTTTGGACATTCCGATTAAGCCTGCATTGCCCCCAACCATGAGTATAACGCACGAAGGCGCCCCAGAGGTCAGGCCGTAAAGCGTTGTCTTCAAATACCGCTCATGACCCGCAAGGTCTGTCAATTGACGGACATTAGAAATTAGAACGTGTATGGTATGCACATTCAGTTCCATAACAGGCGCACCAATAAAAGAGACGATTTTTGCCGCTTGCATAGATATCTCATCCCAACCTAGTTTCTCCCTTCGTATCACGTCTGGGTCTGTTGAGTTGGCAGTATTTGGCAATATAGGTGCTCCAGCAGGAGAGAATCCAAGGATCTGTTGAAGCAAAGTTCAAAGCGAACGGCGTAATGCCTCATGCAACTTGGAAGGCACGGACCTCCATCCCCACACTCGAAGTCCTCCCTGTCTCAAGCTCGTGTTTGTGGCGAAACAGCCCTACACGTGCTCTCCCCCTACCGTCGTCCAAAGCGCCTATCAAAAGATATGCTTTGAAAAATAGGAGCGCTAAGGCCGTGCAACGTGCGCACCTCTTGTTAATACCCCTAGCGTCGTTGACTTACCACTGTCCACATTTCCGACGACTGCACACCTCACCTCTGGTGTCACAGACACATTTGCCGGAGGTAATCGAAGTAATATGCTGGCTCTTGAATGCACGGTTCCGACAGTGAATAGAGTGCATGCCTTGAAAACAGATTAGCCTCAATCAATAAGCGCCATACCAACACAATTTGTGAGCCACCTTGCCGCCTATCTCTTCCGTAGCCTTCGCTATCCGGAGACCAACTGTATCCAACTCTTCACTTGATAGTGGCGTTCCTGCCCAATTCGAAGACTGGTCATTCAGTTCACCAGATAAGAGCTCAGAACGGGAAGGACGTTCTCCAAGTCTGATCAGGCACTCCCCACCCTTGCTGGTCAGCAATGCTGCAAGGTGATCTCGAGCACGGTCATGATCAGTTTGTCTGTCCGAACGTAGAAGTGCCTTTCGACATTCCATATAAATGACGGGTGAAGACGGCACAGTCTCGGGATAGGACGTACTATGATTTCCTCTTCCACCTCTTGCAATTCACCAAGCTCAGACCCTGCCAACTCTGTTGTTGTTGTGGCGGTTTCCTCCTCCTTTACCTTACCTTTTGCTGCAGTGCTGGGCTTGTTCTCCTTGTCGTGAAGGTTACGCTGCCTTGCTACCTCACGAGAATGTATTTCGTCGATTTCGTGTTGGAAGGATCGTAGTGTAGTCATTGTCTCCTAGAAGTTCCAATGAAAGGACTTTTAAAGTGAATATTTTTAAACGAGTCAGTGATAAATGACTCAGTTTTATTCCAAAATAAGGTAAAATCATGATTGTTGTTGTATTACTTATGTGAGGTCTTTGATTTTGGATACACCCACATTGACAAGCTTATTTCCGCCATTGAACACTCAAGAACAAGACAAAATATGAACTGGTATGAAACAAACTTTCTATAAATCATTTACATTTTTTGTTACAGAACCCAAATCACGATCACGTGGCATAATTTGTCATTGGACTTTACGTTGACAAGCCTTTTACACCTGCCTTGTAGTATATAAACAAGGATTACGACTATAAGGGATGAGCGGTCAAGGTCGGTGGGAGCACCCTTATTCCGACAATCATCACTCATGGTTCGCCCTACATCACAAAAAGCGAAAGCAGGACCTTCAGTAATTAACCTAGAAGGGACCCAGCCCGGTATTCTCGACAAAGACCAACGTTCGCGACTATTACGACACCAGAACTCAACCCTTTCCTTTGCTACTTTCGATCCGTATCTAGCAACCTTGCATGCCAACGACCTTTCCAGATTGAACCTAAACGACGAGCCTTGCAGGCCGAGACGAATTGTTATCGAGAACGTCCCAGGACAAGGATCTTATTGGCGTTGGGTGCCCAGTGCAAGAAAACAGGAGGGTGTGGATGACGAAGGAGCCTTCCCTAGACTGATAGACATTTGCGGGTATGTCTAATTTTTTGTTACAGCGTAAAGTAAATTTTAAACTTTGAATAAAGGCAAGCATGTTTCTGTTGTCAGGAACAATGGGATATCTACAAACTCGACCCCTTTTACGATTGTTACGTCAAGTTTCCCCCTGCGCTCAGTGTGGTGGTGCCCAAGGGGTCGGCGCAATTCACTGCACCGTCACCAAATAGTGGTACTTCTGACGTGATTATCGAAGAAGAGTATGACAGTGAGATGATGATCATCGATGACGAAAATCCTACCCCTATACCAAAGGCTAAGAGAAAGTCTTCACCTCGTGAGCCAATACATTTCAACTTTGATAGCACACCTCTTGAATCGATTAACGGAACTAATCAAAAACGTCAAGGTAAGCCGTAGTCTCTTTATAAAGTTGATCTCGTCTCTTAACCTTCCGCTATTTAGCCCATACAGCCTTTCAATCACTGCTTCAAGACGAAGAAGACGATTTACAGAACCGCAACACAAAGCGATACGAGTCGAAAAACTGGAAACGTTCAAGGACAGCGCCACCGAATTCTGGTAGAATAGCAGCCAGTGCCCTCAGAACCAAGCATGAAAGCAAGAAGAAAGTTCGAATGAAACAGGAGATGGAGGCAAGGCGAGACGCTCGGGACCGAAAATTCATGACAGAAATATTTTCAGAAGTACCGCCTTGTTCTGCTCCGTCCAATGGTCTGTAATTTTCATTGTCCTTGAGGTGTGCAACGTTAATAAACATGCGACTAGGTGCAAGCTTTGATGACACAAAGGGAAATTGCCAAAGCGGTGATGGAGGCCAAGAACAGACACACGAAGATCTCATAGCTGAATCACGTAAAAGAATGGCTGAGCTGAATTCTGATCGGGTCAATGAGAGGTTACGCGAAAGGGAGTTGTGTACCCTTGACAACACGAGGCCAAAGCACCGTCCCCAAGCGTACGGTAGCCATGAGGATGCTGACAGGCGACGGACAGCAGAAGAGGACAAGAGAAAAAGGGAGGCTGAAGCCGCTGCAGAGGAGAAACGGCGTCGTGAAGAAAGTCAACGGCAACGTGCAGAGTTATTAAAGAAACTAGCGAGGGAACGGGCGCAACGTCATGAGCAGTGGAACCGTGGACTGTGGACGACTGCTAGAGCAATCGAAAGGTATAAATCGGCCTGCGCATTTTTTGACGCAGCCAATTTCTCTCCGGACACCCTTCCCCTTGTCTTCATTGACATCCCATGGCCAACACTGCGACATCCAAAATTGAACCGACCTGAAGATATTGATTGGGACTCCACTAATGAATTCTTTCAAACCCTACAGCTGTCGTTGAGGGGCCCTATATACAAGAACTTCGTGAAGGCCAGCCTGCAACGCTTCCATCCCGATAGATGGTCCGGGCGCAATCTGTTCAGTGCAATACTAGATGATGACGAGCGCTATGAGATAGAGACAGGTCAGCCGATTCTGACACCAGTGTTCAAGTTTTAACGATTTTTCCAGCCGTGAATACTTTGAGTAAGGCCCTGGGCGGCATCTATGCGGATGTTCGTTCAATGTGAGACTCGGGGTATATTCCAGATCTTGTTAGATCGCGATCAAATCTTACACCTTATATAAGGCTCAGCAGACCCGACAAATAAAATGCACATCAGTTTTGCACACCATTTTAAAATAGAATATCCATAATACTAAAGGAAGTTTCAACCTTGTACTCTTAACTCCTGCACGTTATGCCCCCAATAATCGAGCTTGATCACCAAACAC
Organism: Inosperma sp. D86; assembly: GCA_026262225.1. Taxonomy (NCBI): domain Eukaryota; kingdom Fungi; phylum Basidiomycota; class Agaricomycetes; order Agaricales; family Inocybaceae; genus Inosperma; species Inosperma sp. D86. The sequence continues at coordinate 45,892 of JAIUJM010000024.1, forward strand.
AGTCCTCAGGTATCCCTAGGCCACCAGAAGCGCCGACATCTGCCACGTATTCCATCCAAGACAGATCGCCGTTAGTTCAAACCGATGAACCGGCCAGTTTTGCTCTTGCGACTAATGGGCCTCCCAATCCGCAACCATTGCCAGCTGAACGTCCCGTCGCCGACAGCGGCGACGGTTCTTTGCTGGTTAGAATACTAACTTATTTTGGGTTCGGTCGAAGGGCAACTAGGAGCAGAAAATCCTTCATCTCAATGCTTTGGAATCTTTTCTGGGGCTTTTCACAGGCAAGCGAACTGCCTCTCTTCTACTGTCGTCTGAGATTTTATTTCATTTTTTAGATTACGGTGATTATCGTATTCTTGGTCCTTACTGGGACACATTTTAAGAGCCCCTCAATCCCGACCAGATCCGAATTGTCCGCATGCGACCACCCTTTGGGGATCTGGGCTATTCTGTGGATATTCCGGGTAATCCTGTCATCCTGTCTTGCCTATTGGGAATACTGCAGAGATCGAGTTTTGTGCGATTTGACTCAGCTATATACTTTACAAGGTTTTGACTTGATTTTGCATTTTATCAGATTTTCGTCTTCCCATCCTGAAAATGGAACGCCACAACAGCCCCAACCTAACAACAACAGCACGTCGCCTGTATCTGAAGCTCCGCAACAATCTGCCACGGTTGCTGAGCATCCAGATATAGAGGTGCTACCGCACACGACACTCTATTCGAGGCGAGTCAATTCGCCGTTTTCATTTGATGTGGGCGATATTTATTTCAACATAGGCTAACGTTACTTTCTTCGCTAATCACCCTCACCTGGTTCTTATCAGCCAACGTCCTTCAATACACGTCAGTAAACACATGTCGCGTCGCGGCACCCCACCTGTGGTGGCTGGTCTTCGGCATCTTGTCCATCATGTATTTGATGGTACTGGAGGTTGTTGTCCTTGGCTTTGTGGTCCTCGTGGTAGCTCCGATACTCTTCGTCCGTTTTCCCTTCTCTTTTGGCCTAGAAGGCAAGTTTCTTATCTGGCGATTCACAGATCTTTTGGAATATATTCCTATTTGCCATCAACCGTCACCCCATGCAACACCCCAACGCGATCAAACCCGATATTGGAAAGTTGTCCAAAGCAGCAGTGGACAAGATCCCGTTGGTTCTCTATGTTCCTGCACCACCTTCAGATCCCAAAGACTCCAAGGAGGATATACACAAGATGCCCCACCTTTATCCTCCAAAGCTTCAGAAGAGGACAATGCGTTTTAGACTTCTACCACATTTTAAGGGGCTTGGTTACAAATCGAAGGAAGGAGATACAAACGGAGAAACTAAGGGGTCGAACGAGAGCCAAACACCATCTGATTCTTGGATTGATAAATGGGAGGAAAGTGAATATCCGTTCGTTACGTTGGAGGGAAATCGTGCTGCATGCGCAATTTGTTTGATGGATTACGAGGAGCCAAAGAGGAAACTCGTCCCTGGAGGTGCTGAAGATGAGAAGGATCAGTCGAAGGCGCCGGAGACCACAAGCGTCGGAGAAGAAGGGCCCTCCATGAAGTTGACTGATACAAATGAAATTGTTCAAGAGGGTGAATTGAAATTAGCGGATGCTGGACAAGGATCGCAGCCGTTGCGTTTGCTCGGCTGCGGACACGTTTTTCATGTTCGTCAACTTTTTTTCTCCAACTCTCTTTTGTCACCCATCTGTTGTTTTGCGACTCGGTACTCACTTTTTACCTGCAGAAAACATGCATAGATCCTTGGCTTATCGATGTGTCTGGAAGATGCCCAGTCTGTCAACGGCCTGTTGAGCCTACGAAACCTCATGAATCACGACCCCTTCCTTGATGATTATTATCACGTTTTGCGAATATATAAACAACGAAGTTATGATCGATTGCCAAAAATGGGTTGATGACACCCTCCCAGATTATGATATATTGTATTCTTTCACTTGTTCTATAACCTTTTGGAGATATTTATTCAGCTTTCTGAGCCGAATATGGTGCCCTTTTTCCATTCCAAGGAAAATTGTCAATCACTAGACCCTGCAAGCTTCGATTAGGCGCTCATTCGACCTGTCAATCGGATACTTGGATCTGATTAAACCGTCCACCTCAAACAGGATAATTCATATCCCACTTCGTCCGGTAATACTCAGTTCAACCTGCTGTGCACCCCAAGCCCAGGACCTCGGAAATCTGACGAGTCAATATCATTGTTTTGCTTATCACTATCATTTGGTGCGCGTTCCGCCAGCTTCCGATTGTCAAAGTTGAACAACAAATCTATGATGATTAGCAGAACACTGCAGCTGCATTGATTAAGTCATTAGAATCCGATCTGGATGATTCGTATTAGTGCATTGACAGTTCGATCGAGTAATTTCGTTACTAATGAGAAGTGGACTGCAAGAGTGCTATGCAAGCGGAAGATGTCGATGATCAGTGACATCACATGCTATACAACCGAGAAGTGTGTGTCAGATTATCCAGTAATGACGGGGGCGCCTTGCAGTGCATTAACCTTATATCGGGAAATTGTCCACCATGTTATTTTGAGAACATTTACTGTCCCGAAATATATTGTGTCAAGTACGCCTGTCCCTGGCTCAAATTTAACCAATATGTACATATTAGCGCTGACGCCTTGAATTATGCACCCCTATTACTTGGGGACTAGGTTTACGATTCGGAATCAACGTAATTCAAATACAACACTTACGATGCTAAATGATGTGCATTGTTCCCGAGCCCATTAAGGAATTTGACGGGCAATTGCAAAAGCGAACCCTAAAAAATGTAAAACATTTCAGATTCGCATCGGTTTACAGGAGTACTATTTCATACTAGTCGGTTCTTGTTTCTTCGACATCATAGCTATTGAACGATCAAAATGACTGAGGATTTTTTTCCCATCAAAACTGCAGAGGTTTTAGTGCACAACTTTCATACCATATTGTAGCATCTGAATCTAATACACTGCGCTAGTTATGGGAGAGAAGTGGTACTCGGAATTGAAAGGGAACTTCAATGGAAATTATTGGGAAATTATGCTCGAACGAAAGAGCATACTAACAATCACGAGATCGTGTGAAATTAAATGTTGATTGTATCACTAGACTATTCCTTCCATTCCAACAACTGAACGGGCGCTGATACCAATGTTTTTTGCTCACATACTTCCTTGAAGTCAAACTCTCGTTATTGCTTGCGGTGTTTGTCCTCATTGACATTACTAGCAACCACTGTTCATTCATCTAGTTTTCTGGATCAAATCGGAATTGATAATCGATCATCGATAATCGCGAAGCCTATCATGGTACATGAACGTCGTTTTCCAGGCCTATTCGTTGACGAGGTAAGAGTCTTTATTAACCTTTGGGTCAGGTCGTTCATTATCGGATCGCTAGCGCTCTATCCTTTCCTTATCTGTAAATCTACGTCAAATTATTCGGTGTTAAGTTGGTTACGGAAGTGTCCGTCCTACCTCCCTCTTGTCTCTTGTATGTTATCTAACTCTACCTATTCCCTAGCGGCGTCTCATGATATTTGACTGTTTGTTTGATGTGTCAACTTGACACGTTTCAAGGGTGAACTTGTGTCATCTGTCTAAACTGAAAAGCAACGACCAGTTAACGAGAAACATCTTTTTTACGTATCAGTGAGTTCTGCAAGCCTACATCGGCAGCGAATGTATCATTTGGAATGGTAAGTCCAGGACGACAAGGCTTCAAGCCCTCTCATCGGTATCAGTGCCTTGAGCTTGTCTCTGAATCTCGCTCAAGTTCACTGCTTCGTGAGTTGGACTTGATATGCTTGGGTCGTCAATTTAATACATTGCGGTGGAACTTGCTAGTTTGCAACGGTGAAAATCCGTCCCTGGTCAGTTCTAACCCCATGGAACATAGCTGTTACTTGCTGCGAATGTTTTTGGGTTCTGGAACTACGTGGGCTAATGTGCGAATCATGGCTCTTCTATACACCACAAGGGGAGGAATGCGAGTATCGTTTGGAAGAGTTTTCCCTTAGGCTACTGGTACGCTGCTGATATTATGTGACCGCATAGGCATCTATTTCGATGCATTATCTGCATTAGTCACTTTTCCGCTTTCATTTCCTCTCTTCCCTTTTTATTGAGAGGCGGTTGAATTGTTTGATATCATTCCGCTTCTTATCTAATGGGCAGTCCTGCACGATCTTTTCGGGTTCTGTCTATTTTTCGTCAATGCGAGGCAAGATGACCTGTCTCGCCGTTGGTCTGGGTCCGTTCCTCTGAGTGTTTTGATATTTACATCTGTAGCAGTGGTGGAACATGATCAGCAACAAGCAAACCTACTGATTTATGTTGGTGATATTTCCCTGATGGTTAATGTATACCAACATGGTGGTTGCTTGTGGTGGCTGTTGTTGTGTCGCGGAGCTACCGGCCTTTCCACTCAGCAACAGATAAATACGAGTGACCCTTTGAGGGAAGTTCAGTTCATCTGTTAGGATTTCATGGTGGGAGCATGTATTATGGATGAAGTACAGACCCCTCTCGTGGTGGAAGTCAGGATCGGAGAGAACGAGGTCGTGGTGTTTCAAATAAGCTCTCCGTGACAATAGATATCAGGAGGCACAGTGAAATATTAATGCTTTTGCCGTAGCATTCCGCATTCACTGGTTCTGATTGGATAGACAACCTCTCGTTTCAGTCTATGGCCCTCATGAAAGTATAAACCACACAATGAGTGTTCGTGTGCAACAGATAGATCTCCAGCACGGGAAAGGGGAACTCTGGCAATGGTCCAAAGGAGTCGACGCTATTAATTTAGTGTACAGTATCACCCTCAATTTTTTTGATAGGAAGTACACACCAAGGCCTTGAAAGCCATTTTATGAGGCACTCTGTTGGGCACATGGAAATTTCCTTCTCCAAATGTAGTACAGACAACAAGAAAGTCGTTTTTATGCAGCCTTGAGTGGCACATAAAACTGCCTGCTCCACTGCAATCTGTTGCACCGACATAAACTGAAGAATTGATGATAAATAAGGCTGGCAAGGTACATTGTACACGACGAGTTGGCCTAATTGAAGGAGAAATTTCACTTGGAGCGACTGGGCAGTTCCAACTTCACAACCGTCATCAACGATGCGTTTCTAAGCACGAAACAGCGGAGACTACGAAAAACATCTCTCACCCTCCCATCCAAGAACCAGAAACGTCTTGGACCGAAGTAGCAGCCCTTCGGTGCGTCAGTTGATCGATTTTAATTCTTGAGTACAGTCGCGATCGAATTTTACAACATTCCGAAGGCTCGATCATTGGTTTGAGCCTACGTCTCGAAAGGCCTCTCGAACTGTTCGGCCTGGTGAAGTTGAAGAAGTGAACTGCTGTAAAGGCTTGTGAACTTGTTCAGATTCTAGTTCCATTAAGGTACCTCTGTCATTGGTAGTCTAGCGAAGGTGGTGTCCAAATACGTTAACGATGATGGCCGCTGAGTTGCAAGGCCGCATTCGGGAAACTCCGATAGTAGGTCTTGGATTCCGTCCATGTTACGCTGCATCTCTCGGTGTACGACCTTCGCACTCAAGCGTTCGTATGCTACAGCTATACCTCATGGAAGAGGGTAATTTTGTTCTATTTTACCTACTGTACATGGACTGACCTCTCCCAAGTCCAACAGGTAAGCACTTGAGCTGACTTTCGGACGTACAGGAAATTGATAACTCGTAGCGGTTGTCATGTTGAACATGGGTGGTCCTTCTACGGTAAGACTAAATTCTACCTCTTTCTTTGCCACGTGAAACGTGTAAACTTATCTTTCCGTTTTTCTTTAGGTTCGGGAAACACAAGACTTCTTGAAAAACCTCTTTCTGGACCGAGACCTTATTCCGCTTCCCTTCCAACGTTTTCTTGCTCCGATCATTGCACGTAGACGAGCACCCCTAATCGAAAAGCAATATGCCGAAATTGGTGGAGGTTCCCCAATTCTTCAGTATACAAAACTACAAGGTGATGGGATGGCTAAGCTTCTCGATGAGCTTCATCCGGAGACAGCCCCGCATAAAGCATATGTCGCGTTTCGATATGCAAATCCACTGACGGAGGCAACGGCGAGGCAAATGAAGGAGGATGGAGTTGGGAGAGCGGTTGCGTTTACGCAATATCCACAGTATAGCTGCAGTACGACTGGGAGTAGTCTGAATGAGCTATATAGACGCGGCAAGGCTGGGGAGATGGGTAACATCGAGTGGAGCGTCATTGATCGATGGGGTACACATCCAGGGTTCATTGAGGTAAAATTCTCGTACGTTATGCTGGTATTGTTAGAGTCAGCACTTCTCACCTCCAATAATTCTTTCCAGGCAGTCTCACAACATATTGAAGCCGCGCTGTCAAAGTTTCCGGAGGACAAGCGGTCTGAAACCGTACTCTTGTTTTCCGCACACTCACTACCGATGTCGATCGTGAACCGCGGAGATCCGTACATTTTAGAAGTTTCAGCCTCTGTAGCTGCCGTAATGCAAAGGTTGAAACACTCGAATCCGTACCGGCTGGTATGGCAATCTCAAGTTGGGCCGTCTGCTTGGATGGGCATGCAAACGAGTGAAGCTATTAAAGGCTTGGCTCGGCTTGGGAGAAAACAAGTCCTTTTGGTTCCTATAGCATTCACGAGCGACCATATCGAGACGCTTTATGAACTTGACTTGGAATATATAAAAGAGGCCAAGGAGGTAAACCAACTCGTCTCTTGAAGTATTATTGGCTTAGGGATGTGTTTTTTTGCAGCTCGGGATGGAAATACACCGTTCGGCCTCGTTGAACGACAGCCCAGTTTTTATCCGTGCTTTAGCGGACATCGTTGCCGAGCACCTTCGCGAAACTGCCGCGGGGAAAGGTTCGACGACCGTCCAAATGGGTCTTCGATGCCCGGGATGTAAGAACGCAACGTGCGGGCAGCAAAAAGCTTGGTTCAAGCGAGGAGGCCGATAGACTTTTTGGTTTTGTTGTAATTCTATCTAATTGAGCCTCACTTAGTAGATACGTAGTCGTGAAATTTTACGTTTTTAGTTTATATTTTGCCGCGGGATGTTGAATAAAGCCTTCATGACCGGACAGTTTATAAACTCTGTTGAATACCAAAAGCATCACAACACTCATGTCGTCTACAACCGTTGTCTCTGCTCCGGGAAAGGTCCTGATTGCTGGCGGATATCTCGTCCTTGACCCCTTATATTCTGGTGTCGTCGTCTCGACTTCATCACGATTCTACACCACCATTGAGAAAGCGCATTCTCCAAAGCCTCTGGCCATCCTTGTACGATCTCCTCAGTTCCAGGACGCGACTTGGTCGTACTCTGTCGTTCTGAGCGAATCTGCCCCGCCCGTGATTGAGGCGTCTCAAAGCAAGTACGTAGTAATCCCACATCGCGTTCGCGATATAGCTCTTTCTGATCGTACTTCTGTTTGGTTTTAACAGTCGTAGCACGAACAAGTTCGTTCATCTTGCAATACAGCATACGATCGCGTTGGCCATTGAAGCCAAAGGTGCTGTAGCTGTTCGAGAACAGCTTGCTCAGGGTCTTGATATCACCGTCGTCGGACACAATGACTTTTATTCTCAACGCGCCAAAGTACGGTTTCATAAAGCTTTATTTCAATTCATGAACACTGTTTCTTTCAGCTCGAATCGTTGGGGCTACCCAGAACGATGGACTCTCTCGCCAAAATACCTCCATTCAACCCTACAGGCGTTCCTCTCTCAAAAGTTCACAAAACTGGACTAGGCTCATCCGCCGCCTTGATCACCTCGCTCACCTCGGCGCTTCTCGTCCACCTTTCCGTCATTTCACCGTCTGCCTTATCATCGTCATCATCATCAGATATCGAAGGTCGGCGTCTGGCCCATAACCTAGCTCAATTCGTGCACTGTGTCGCGCAAGGCAAGGTAGGCAGCGGATTTGACGTCTCTGCCGCTGTCTTTGGAAGTCACCTCTACACTCGTTTCGATCCGTCTGTCATTCAGGATTTGATGATGACAATTGAAGGTTCTGTTGTCGTAGTAAGTTTTGCATATACACTTCCCCCCCCCCAAAAAAAAAACCAAGCTAATCGTTTCACCAAACTATGTAAAGTCAAATTTACTTCCAGTTTTGTCACCTTCCAATCCCGCGTGGAATTATCGCGTCGAAGGCTTTAAACTTCCTCCGTACACGCGGATTATGCTTGCAGACGTTGATGCGGGGAGTGATACGCCTTCTCTTGTCGGGAAGGTGTTGAAGTGGCGTAAAGAAAAGTCGGAAGAAGGTCAGCATATACCACGTTTTCTTCATCCATGCTCTTTTCCTGATGTCCCGTTATTTTTTTTTTTTAAAAAAAAGCTGAGACGCTGTGGAAGCACCTCGATCAACTCAACCAGTCACTGGCCCAGACTTTATTATACCTTTCCAAACTTCACGATCAAGATCCAATAAATTATAAAACCGCCGTCAAATACATTTCTACCCTGCAGCCTCTACAATGGGAAGCAAATCCACTTCAACCTCCTGCTGAACAACCGATCGTAAATACTTTTTATGAGGCACATCGGATTTCTCAGGCAAGTTGTTTTGACATTATATTTCTTCTCCTATTGGCATGACGAACCTAATTTTAACAGGAGATCCGCGTCAAAATGAAGGAAATGGGTAACGCGTCCGGTGTGCCCATTGAACCCGACGAGCAAACGCAGCTTTTGGACGTCTGCGTCGGACAAGCTGGTGTTATCGGTGGTGGTGTTCCTGGCGCGGGAGGCTATGATGCTATCTGGTTGCTCGTGTGCGACCCCGAAAGCAGCAAGCATGACCAAACTCCCCTCGAAAGGATAGAACATGTCTGGAGTATCTACAAGGCACTCAGCGTTTCATCCCTCTCATCATCGGAGAGTTTCGCAAAGGGTATTCAGCTGGAACAAATTCATGATGTTCCTGGTCTCGCCGAGTGTATCCTGAATGACCCATTATATGATCCCGGAAGATGGTTATGATTAGTTACATCTCCGAGCTCTTACTATCCAGTGCTCCTGATGTAGTCCTAAATATCTACAATACATAATTACACATAGAA